>OY744481.1:346557928-346792011 GCA_963556165.1 Tipula helvola | reverse complement strand
TATATTTCCACCTCCTATAATAATGTTTAGTAATTTACTGCAGAACTTGCGAATTTTAATGTTTAAAACATTTTTTATTTTTATTTTTAATTAAAGATTATTTTAAAAAAAATCAATTTTGGAATTCCGGAATCGAGAGCATTCAAATTCGAAAATTCAGGAATCACATTTTTGCCAAAAATTGGTTGCCCTAACCGGAACACTAAAAAAAAAAAAAATGTTTCTGAACCAGAGGTCTGACATGCCAATTCTTATGTATTTTGATGCGCTGAATACGAATTCGATGTCTATTTTGCTCCATCACCCACCAGATTTTCACAAAACGTCAATTTTGGGGAAAAGTAACCCAAGAAAATACCAAAGTCTATTTTTTGTACGATTTACTCCAGATATATAATTTCCGGAGTATTTTTAACCACAAAAAGATCCTGTAATCCAAATTCAATTGTGATACTTCAGTAACCCAAAAAAATCCCAACTTTAGGTCAAAATGGCCAAACAAATTTCAAAGTAATTTACCTTTCTATTTTGGTTAATAATCGTTTTTGAATAAACCAGTTGTAACGACGAAGTCGTTACAAACTTTATCCATAATTGAAAGATAATTTCTGATCGAGCGCGAATGCATAACAGTGTGAATGGTGTGTGTATTTTGAACGAGTGATGACGCGTGTGAGTTCACGGAATGAACGTTTGATGGTTTTTTACTGAGTGGCGTTGTTGTCGGAGAGGGGATTTTGATATTTTATTTATTTTTTTTGTTGCGATGACAGGAGTTTTTTTTAGGGGGATTGGTAAACGAATCGTCAAAAGGTGAAGACGGTGGGAAGAAAATTCCAATACAATTAATAATAAAAAAATATCCAAATAACTTGGAAAAAACAAAATAATACGTCGTAAAGACAAAAAGAATAAACCATACAGTCTTGGTGGTAATAAAAAAAAATAAAATATCGTGTAGTGAGTGGCTTGACTATAACAACAAACAAATAAATTGTTAAAATAAGCAAACTCAAGCCCTCAGTTGTGAAACTACAATCTATCCATAACACCTATAGAGCGAGTATATATTGCGTCGTGTGGAGTACTATTTCTACCGTCGAAGTTTCATCATCAAAATTGTAATCGATCAAATTATCCGTCAAAAAAAATTATTACCAGCGCTTCTTACGGTAACATCACTACGTCAGTGGGCATCTAGAGGCGGGAAATTATCATCAGTATTTTTATCATCTGAGAGATTGTGACGTCAATAACTATATTGAAGATAGCGGGATCCTTGAGCATCTGGTTCGGTTGAGAAAGTTCGAGTGGAGGGTATAACAAATTTTTTTTTCATTTATTTATAATTATTAAATTTAGTTTATTGTAATTTTTACTTGTTCGGGGCCTTCTTGGATTTTTCCTGTTGAAGGAATTCCTGCAATTTTTGTTTCCTTTTTCTTTTGGGGTTCATTTCAGATTCTACTGGGTACGGAGAGCTCTGCGGAACCAGCGAGGACAAATTTTTATGCGCCCGGGAACAAATCACGGAATGGTTTCGAGGAAATCCAAGTCTGTTCGGATATTTCTGTAATTTTTTTTTGTTTGCCTTAATTAAAAAGAAATAAAAAAAATGTGTTAATTTTGTTATACTACCGAGATAATGTCGTAATTATCGTAAGTTCGAAGAGTGGCCATGTGTGTGAAGTGTGCGTATTGTTCTCAAAATCCGTATAGGCAGCTAACTCGACCCTGAATGGACACCACCACAACCCCACGACAGACTGCGCGATAGCCAGAGCAAATGCTGCAGGTGGTGACTTCGGGGTAATTCTGTTGGCGGGGTCAGCTTCCGGTTGACCTCGTTACACAGTCTTAGAAAGTCAGACAAAGAAACTCATACTCAAACCTAGACGCAAAACTCACACTTGAACTATGGCAAGAAAACTGAAATTCAGAGAGTATAAGTTACAAATAGAAGACAAATAAGACAAATTCGCGGCTTGTGTGACTAAAACCAAGTTACTGGAAATAAGAAACTGAAACTTAACTAAGAAAGCTGCAGTTTGAGTATGTCTGCTCAATATTGAGTTACAGTTTGTTGCTTTTCACCAAATTTTGTTCATTGAGCTATCACGAGCGTTCAAGTAATGTTTTATTGATGTCATTTCTTGTGTTTATAACATACCTACTCTCATGTCGTATGAAGAATGACCTATGAAGTGTTATTCATCTCTGTTGAGCATCCACTAATAGGCCACTAACATGTTGACATCCCACCTTCCCTGATATCTCGCTTTAAGTTCATAAGACATCCAAATTGCCTCTAATTGTCTATCAATTTTGTAACAATGTCTTTGTAATGCTCACTTCTTGTGTTTCCTTCCAGTGCATCAAAATACATAAGAATTGGCATGTCAGACCTCGGGTTCAGATTTTTTCTTCGTGTACCTGTGTTATCCTCATATTTTTATTTACTTGTTATATTCTATTATAACCACCAACTTTTAGGCAACGTTAGTTTTAATTAGTTTTAATAAAATAATGTGGTTTGTGACTTTTCGAGCAAAGCCATTTTGAATCACTATTTAGGGTAAAAAGCTCTAGTTTGTGCTTGTAGGAAATATTTTTTAAATGTTTGTTCCAATAATAACTTTGCGTTTCTGATTTCTTTTTTGGGGGAGGTAAGCGATGTTGAATCTAAAACTTGAAACTTGATGAACACTGTTCTAAAAGACTGACAATATTTAAGATAGCAAAATGTTTTGAAGCCAACATCAATGTAGATTAAATAGTTGTATTTGCCAGAGGACAGTAAGGTAATAGGGACCTTTTATCGGCCTATCTGTGTTATATATTGTGAAATAATCGTTACAGATCATCTTGTTATTGAATTTAAAGCAGGAACTCTTTATAAATAAACTATTAAGTAACTTGTTCAGTAAAATTTCGAATAACCTGGAAAATTTGCGATTTAATATTCTCAACAATTTTAAATAAACAGTTACAGCCGAATAATCTATCGATACCAAGCAATCCAATGAATTTTATATTCCCCAATATCTAAGTAAGCAAATTTCGTAATGCTGAAAAACAAAAGTCTCGATAAATAACTCATTCTGCTATAAGACGCAATTCAACCAAATTTCGACAAACAAAAATATAAAGTCCAATATCCTGACAAGTTCGAATAGCCTTATAATTCTAAAAAACCTTCAATATTCCTAAAAATTTCGAGATTCCCGAAATTTTACAGCTGAAAAATATGATGGGCAAATACGTTGGCAAGTAATTAAACGCTATTCTAATTCGAATATACGAAACCTAAAAATTTCGAATTTTAATGATCTCATCTTTGTCGGATTATGTAACTTAGTGGTATTTTTAATTCAGTTTCATCTAATTTCGAATAATCCGGAAAAATTCGGATATTCCAAAAATCTCAAACAAAATTATAATCCTGGAAAATTTAGAAAAGTCTCAATGTTATGCAATTTAAAACCAAAAGGAGCATCTTTGGAAATCTAGATTAATCTGAATAATCCAAAATTCTCGGATTTTGAGAATCTAATCTTACGTTTAATTAAATCCGATCAAAATACAAATAATCTCGAGAAATCAATAAAATTTAGGCTAGTAAACATTTAGGCTAGTATTTTTTTAATTGGCGATGGAGATAAATCCAATGATTCAAACCTGGATTAAAAATGTAAATTCAGGTTTATAGGCCTCATAGTGAATAGAGGTATTTTTGAAAATTCGAAAAGAGATGTGATTTGCAAATTTAAATTATTTAAATCAATTAATGAAAATTTATCAAGACAAAAATAAAAACTATATTTAGTGCATCTCTGTCATCACAGTCTGGTGAATCAGAGTATGAGATTATATTAAATTCCCGATTCAAATGTTCTAAAGTATTTCACAATAGGATAGATATTGAGTTTAAAATGAGTAAGTCACGTCAAAATCCAAGAACTGCGCGATTCATATCGAATAACTCCTATTCTATGCTAAGACAATTCTAATGTATAAGATTAAACCAAAAAGTCGAATACCAATCCAACATATTTTTTTTTATTACCATCGTCATAACAAAAAAAATTGTGATCATTCTTTTTTGCCCTTAATTTCCAATTCGTTCATTATTTAGTTTCTAAAATCAGACAAATATCGTCATGTGAGTGCTATAGTGTCATAATATGCTTTTTCTCGAAATATCAAAATTGAAATTTCCATTTAAAATTGGTTCACATTCTACATAAAATTATGACGGATTTTCGAAGAAATATTCATAAATTTCCTTATAATTAGAACCGGAAACTCAATTTTCTCCTACACAGTCAAATAAAACAAAAAATGGATGTGGCACTATTGTATTTACGTGACGAAACTAGCGTTATGACAATAATAACAAAATCTCATCTATAAGATCTAATAAATTACAGATGTTTTTTTTTTAAAACTCGGCCACACTGTATTTTTCAGTTTTTTCTGTATCTTACAGATCACTGAAAAATTAAATTTGGCCAAATAAAAAAAAACACAATAGCTCTTTACATCCTAACAAATTTATTAATGTTGAAAATCTGAAGAAAATGTATTTACCGAAATTGTTAAATTAATTTTGTATCACTTTAGGCTTGATCAGATAATGAAAAAGCAATCGTAAAATTCGGATTCCCTTGAAACAAAGACAATACCATGATTTTTGAATAGCTGGGATTAATACAAATCTGCACTAGAAATTTTTAAAAATTCGATCGAATCTGAAGAGCAACAAAAATTTTTCAAAAACTTTGCCAAACTAAATTTTGGAGTTGTTTGTTGCAATAGTATTCACTGTTGTATCATAAGAATGGCTCCTTTTTTGCCAATATCGGTTGGACCATAATTACTTTATAGCTGCGATCTTAACACATCCGTTAAAGCAGGCAGTCTTACAATAGTCGATTTAGACTAAAGAGCAACAAGATTATTTTAATTGTTTAGACAAACTATTTTTTTCAGTTTCAGGGCTCCTTGTATCCAATATGTGGCCCTAATTTTTGAATCACTGACCTCGTAACACATCCGCACAAGTAATCTCACAAACTTCGATTAAGTCTACGGAACGACATAATTTTTAAAAATTTGGGAGTTAAATTTTAAAGATTTTTACTTTATTGTGTATGCGGACCCCGTTGTAGTCGCAACATGGAATCATGACGTATATAGATAGCTGCAATCACAACACATCTGCACAAGCAATAAAAAAAATCGGTTGAGCTCACAGAGTTGTTTTAAAAACTTCACCAAATTAAATTTTTTAGTTTTTTGCTGTATCGAATGAATGGCCCGATCCTTGTAACCAATGAGGATTTCCACTCTTGGATAGCTGAGACTACAATATATCCGCGCAACAAAACTTAAAATATTCAATCAATCCTAAAAAGCTACATAACTTTTAAAAAACATTTTTTTCAATTTTTTTAGTGCTTTTTACTAGGCTATTCCTTAACTGATTATGATTAAATCTGAAATTCACTACGGAAATGAGATACTAAAATGGTATTCTACTTTCTGGACCTTACACTTCCATGAAAAGTTTCACTCATGCTGTAATGCTGCACGTGCTGTCCCCCACTTCTTATTTTCTTTGATTGTGATTGAATTTCCCGGTAGATGCACCTATAATAAATATGTCAATATGAGAAAACTCAACAGATGCCAGAGTCACAAAAACACTAACAGGCAATATCATAAAAGTTATTATACGTTCAAGTCTACCAGGCAGCTGTTCTGGTTTATCTGCTGTGAGACAGATCAAAAATCGATAAAGAAATAACCATTTTCTATCCTAATTGCCCACATTCCAGAATTTAATCCAAATATTTGTCTCAAATAATCATTAAAGATTCTTCCCTTAAAAGAAAAATTCCCTTAAATTTACAGTACATTGGTTGCTGAGTGTACACCACCTATTTAATTTTTTGTTCCTTTAGTGCTGCTTCAGATAATTTTAAATTTAGTGTAGTCTGAACTAGCCACTCTCCTTCGACTTTTTTCAACCAATACGGGCCCTTCCACCATAGCTCGTGATTCATAATTTCCTCTGGAAATAAACCTCTCGAAGCGCAGTCAGCCGGGTTGTCGTTTGAGGATTATTGGCTCCAATGACTTCTGTTTGTGTTGCAATATAAATGACGCTTTATTTGCCACGTATGTCTGCCACTTCCTCGGACACGAAGATAACCAATCGAGCACAATTGTGGAATCTGTCCACAAGCGGTAAGTTTTAATGTTGTGGCCCTTAAATATTTCCAGAACGGATACTATTAATTTTGTTAGCAATGTGGCAGTACAAAGTTCCAGACGTGGAATACTGATCGATTTAATTGGTGCCACCTTTGTTTCCGCAGTAACTATATTTGTCTTGTACCCATCTTTGTTCTTCGCCCTGCTATAAATTACCGCAGAGTATGCCAATTCAGAAGCATCAACAAATCCGTGCAATTTCATTTCGCCCTCCGTGTACAACCATCTATTGATTCTGATGTCCTCTAGTTGCTTCAAGTTGGTTCTAATTGCTATATACTCTTGAAAAATTGGATCCGGTAGAAGTTCATCCCAGTCGATACCTGTTAGCCACAATTTCTGAAATATTATCTTAATTTTAATTATGGTGGGTGACAACCGGCGCCTCGGACAACATACATTATATCGTTTTGTTAACTTATGTTGTTCTAACTTTACTATAAATTCAAAACAATCTGTTTTAGCCGAGTACCTCACTCCAAGTATCGAAATGGCCTGTGACGCATCTTCAATATCCAAAATTGAGGTGGTTCGGTGTGTCTTAGGAATAATACGCCTGAGTTCTTCACAATTAAATTAAATCCTCCCTTATTCATTAATCATTATGCTTATAAGATCCTGAACCATCATTTTAGCGTCTTTCAGGTTGTTCGTCCCCGACATTAGGTCATCGACATAAAAATATAGTTGTACTAATTCTTAGGTTTCTGGGTATTCTTCCTTATCATCCAATGCAAGTTTATTTAGAGTTTGAGTACACCTATAGTTCTTCAGACGGCTTCTTTCTCCATACGATTTTTTCGTTGACCCAAACCTGCCGATACATTTTTTCAATATCGGCCGTGAAAATAATTTTGTGTGTGCGAAATCTCAATAGTAATTCAAATAAATTTGACTGCACGTCCTGTGTTCCTACTGCTAACTGGTCATTGAGTGAGCTTCCTTCCAATGTTTTGGCTGACCCATCAAATACAACCCGCAGCTTGGTTGTCGTACTACTCTCCTTGATCACCCCATGATGCGGCAAAAAATACCAAAGTCTCTTGATATCTCCATATGACCTATAGTTTGCGATATTCATCCAGAAATTCAATATATAATGCGGCTTAAACTCAGAGTTCCGCGCGAATTTTTTCTCCGTTTGATTCATTCGTTTAACTGCCATGATTTTGGAATTTACTAGACTGGGTAAACCTGATTTGAAAGGTAAGCTTACAATATATTTGCCATCTTTTGCTCGTTGAACAGTATTTTAGTAGTGCTCAAGACAAAATTTTTCTTCGTCTGTATATGGAACCGTGTCTTTGATTTCTTCGAGCTCTCAAAATTTAAGAAGAGTCGAATCTATGTCAACCTGCAGGTTCACCGGAATCCCTTTACCATACCTTCCATATGCATTGGCGTTTCTGAAATGACCCATCCCAATCTCGTGTTACGTGCTATTAGCCTGGACTTGGGAATGTACTTCTTGCCATCATAAAGTAGCTCGAAAAACAAATCACTACCTAATAGGATGTCTATTTTCCTATCTTTATTGAACGTTGGATCGGCGAGTTTCAAATTTTCAAATTGTCCCAGCTTCGTAGATCGCCCAGTCCTGTAATCGATGGTTGATATGAAGATATCTTTGGCTCAATAAAAACTGTTGCTGTTGTTCTGTAGCTATCATCCTGTAATCTTGATTTTATGCGTATATTTTGAAATAACTGAATTAACATCATTTAGCCTTTGAATCCAGATTCGTCCATTTCCTTTTTTAAACCGAGTTATTGAAAACATTGTTCAGTTACGAAGGATGTTTGTGATCCGGAATCTGAGAGCGCACGACATCGTTGCTAGTCTCCGTTATGACGTTCAACATCTAGCTGCACTGTTGGAAGAATTGTGTTGCTTACAGTATTGGCATGGCCACACGTCGTTGACTCAGGGTTACTTGCAGAAGCTTCTAAATGCAAAATGTCATGATGCTTCTTCTGACACAGAGTGCATCTTCGCTTTGATTTGTATTGAAATACTAAACGGTTATCCTTTAGACAGTTCTAGCAAAGTGAATTTTTCTTCGCATGTTCTCTTCTTTGCTGAATTTTAAAACCTAGAAATTAGTACAGTCAGATAAATTGTGGTCTTTACCACAAACTGCACAATTCACTACTACTGCAGTGTACAGTATCTTTGACTGCTGTGTTGGTTTTGCTGACGGTCGGCTTCCGCGGTTTTCCTGCTTGATGCCTTGCAGGGAATCCATTCGTTTCATCAACACTGACAACAAATTCTCTATTGTTTGATATTCCAGCTCCGTTGTCTTTAGTTTCCATATTTGTCTGCGGTTTCAGGTTCCATCTTCTGAGTGGCTATATAGATGAGCCACGGATCTCGACCCTCTGATTTCGTACCAAGTGCCTTAAGACTACGTATCACTTCATCGGACGTATCGTGTAAACGTGCAATAGATTGTGATGTTGCTTGATTTATATTTGGTTGATCAAAAAACGTTTGGATAAATGTATCGACAATATATCGCTTTCTATCGTACCTTTTGCATATTTTCTGATATGCCTCAATATAATTAGCATCATTTATCGGGAAATGACGAATCAGCGCTAATGCTTTATCCTTTAAATGCCCCTTAAGCAGCTGACATTTTTGGGAAGGATGCAGGTTTGGATTCTCGTGCACCGCCGAACCAAAAAGGTTATAAAACGATTGCCATTCCTTAAAATTTCCATTAAAGGGGGGAATGGTACTTAACGCGTTTTTCTTTTCTGCCATTCCACGTGGTTTCTTCCACAAAAGTAATCCTAAATAATTATAAATAAATTTTTTTAAGTTTTATTATATATACCTTATAAACCACCCTCCTTGTGACCAATTTGGAACGCTTACTTCTGGATAGCTGGTAATATAATACATCGGCACAAACAGTTTATAAAAATTTGATAAGGCCTAATGTGCTAGAGAATTAAAAAAAACATTACAAACCAAATTTTTCCGCTTTTAACGGATCATAATACATCCGCACACCTAATCTTAAATACTTCGATAGTATCCACAGAGCTACAGAATTAAACAAATTATTTATAACGGACACTGATTTCTGGTAGCTGGGATCAGAGTACATCCGTACAAGCAATTTGAAAAATGTCGATCTATTCTAATTGGCTACAGAATTTTAAAACAATTTGGCAAAGTTAAATTTTTCAGTTTTTTGTTCTGGTAGAATCTTATAGTTAGTAATATGAAACCCTGATTTCTGGATAACTGGGATCTTAATATCAAGCCTATGAAGCTACAGAATTTTTTCAAAAATTTAGCCAAATTAAATTTTTCAGTATTTTACTGTATCGTACAAACGGAACCCCTTATAACCAATATGGAACCACCATTTCTCGAAAGCTAGGATTAAAACACATCCGCATAAGGAATCTTAAAAAATGAGCTACAGAATTTTTTTTTAATTTTGCCTAACGCAATGTTTCATTCTATACTCTATGGTATGGACTATTGGTATGATTTGTCAATATTTGGGATCATAACACATAAGCAGAAGCAATCTTTGAAACTTTAACGAAATCTAAAGAGCTATAGAATTTTTACAAAACATTGAGCATGGAGCAGGGACTCCGATTTTTTAATAACTGGGAACATAGCACGATCTTTTCTAAGAAACTGCAGAATTACCACAAGGAATCTTAAAAATTTTACCCAACTAAATTTTTCAGTAATTTTGCTGTATCGTATGGATAGACCTCTTTATAACAAATGAGGAACCCTGATTTCTGAATAGCTGCAGCAATGTTAAACAATTTAATCTAGTCTATATTGCTATAGAATTTTTCAAAATTTGCCAATCTAAATTTTCCACTTGAATTTTTTTTTAAATTCAATCTAGTCTAAAGAAATATAGAAGTTTTTTTACAAATTTTTGCCATTATAAATTTTTAAGTATTTTTTGCTTGCTGTATCGTATAGACAAAAGCTTTTGTAACCAATGTAAGACCTTGACCGGCCATAACCGGTCCGTACAATTAAAATAAGTCGAACAACTGTAAAGAGCTATAAAATTTTTAAAAGTTTGGTAAAATTACATTTTTCAATATTTTTAACCGATAGAGGACTGTGATTTCTGGATAGCTGGGATTAATACAAAAGTATCGATCAACTTTAGGGAGCTAAAGTAAAGAAAAACCTCCTCAAAAGCAATATTTCACCCTAATTTATGGATAGCTAGGGTCAGAACCGTCTGCACAACGAATCTCAAAAATTGTATGGAATCTAAAGAGCTGCATAGTATTTAAAAATTGTTAGCCAAATTAAATTTTTCTGTTTTTTTTCCTGTAGCATGTGGACGGCCTCCTTGTATAGGGGGTATAAATATAGGGCTATCATTTCTAGATAACGGGGATAACTTATTAGCAAAGGCAATTTAAAATCTTCTAAATAGCAGGGATCATTATACAGCCGCACAAGAAAATCTGTACATGGAACCTTAAAAAATTTGATCAAGTCTAAAGAGCTACAGACATTTTTAAAAATTTCGCCAAACTAAATGTTGAAGATTTTTATTGTACCATATGAACACTCCCCTCAATATGGTATATAGATTTCTAGATAACTGGAATCATAACACAACAGAAAAAAGCAATCTTAAATAGTTAAATCAAGTCCATAGACCGATTTTGTTTTAAATTTGGCCAAACAAAATTTTTGAGGTTTTTAATTTACGGACGTACGTTTTGACCAACATGGAAGTATGACGTCTGGAACACATTAGGTTTTTTAAAAAAAATTATCAAAAGTAATTCTGTATCGTACAGACGAACGAAATTGTGTTCAATGTTTGACCATGATTTTTGAACAGCTGTAACCATAGCACATCTGTCTGAACAACCAATCTTTAAAATTTTGATGACCAAATTTAATTTATCGGTTACTGAATCGTATAGTCAGAACCTTTTATAACCAATCAGGGACCCTGATATCTAGATAACTGGGAATTGGGATCATAGCACATCCGAATAAGTGATGTTAAAAAAATTGGTCTGATCTAACCAGCTACAGAATTTTCTAAAAAGATTTAACAAAGCTAAATTTTCAAATATTTTACCCTATTTTATGAAGGCTCTCCATGTAGCTATTGTGGAACCCCGATTTCTATACAGCTGAGAACAGAATACATCTGTACAAGTAACCCTAAAAAATTCAAGCTACAGATTTTGGTTTCTAAATTTACCCTAACTAATTTTTTAGCTTTTTACAGCGCTGATGTAACAAATATGAAACTCTGATTTCATAAAAGCTGGAATCCTATAGCATCCGTATAGTCCATCTCAAACAATCCGATCTAGCCTAAAATGCTACATAAATTGTTAAAATATTTGCTAAACTCCTTGTAACTAATATGGTATCCTGATTTCTAGTTAGCTGGGATCATAACACATCCCCAGAAGCAATCTCGAAAAATTCGATCAAGTCTAAAGGGTGAAAGATTTTTTTTTTTTTTTTGAAATTTGATCACTTTCATAACTTTTCTGCTGGCTAATAAATATTCCAACCTCTGTTGGTGAGTCGAAAATTTTAATTTTCCTGCTATACATTTTCTAAAACGACAATTAAAAAACTTGGCCCACAAAACCACATTGAGCCACCCTACTTTTTAGCTTATTTTCTCATTGTGAATAAATATCCTCTTTCATTAGATCTCTATACCAGTAATTTGCATGATTTTTTGCTATGGATGATTTTGCTTTAAAAGCATCCAACAACATATCGTAAAAGATTGGTAAATAACACCGTTTTTTGATAATATCCTTTTTGTAATTTTACATAGAGTTCATATTCCCATGGAAATGGATCCTATATACCTACCAACCAAGTTCAGTATACATTTTGACTTTCTAAATTCCGATTTACCGCAGTTAATCGTATTTTTTTATTATCCTCCCATTAAATTTAAATTCCCAGCATAAATAAATAAAGAACCGCATATAAAAAACGTATCACTGAGGAATTTCGCTGAATCATTTATGGAAAATATTGTGTATAGCAATGTACTCGAGTAACATACATACATAATATAGAAGAAAGAACGCAGATCAGTATATTTTCATCTGAACATAAAATGTATACCATTTAATTGCGATATCCTTGTTTTAATCGTATACCCGTACACATGTATAAATTCCCATAAGTCTCGTAAATGTGATTCATCCGTAAAATTACATTTACTTACTTTCAGAATTTTATTTTTATTGTTTTACAATAAAAAAAATTATTTAAATCGCCATTAAATGTACAGTGCAGTATAGAAGAGTTCAATGCTTTCTTTGCCCTGCAGCATTTCTTTGCACAAAATGTAGATGGGAATAACAAAGTTTGCTTGAAAAGTTTTTTACTTTTGCCAGTAAACGATGAGCGAAGCGGTTTTTCGTGTTTGTGGTTTCGAAAAATCACGATTATGACTTATCGAAATTACAAACATTTCAACAAAAATTCAATTTGGAATGCAAGAAAAACAAACGCGCGCGCGAAACATAATTTAATGTTTGTTTAATCTTATGCAAAATGATGTTACGATGGTTATATTGTTGTTGATGATGATGATGATGATAATCGTACGATAATGTTATCTTACATGGCTGCTTTGTTTGTGTTACTCATCATACCTAATCTACATGGAATATTTTTGATGATAATATTTTTCCGGATTTTGTTTTTCCTCTATTGTTGATTTTTACAAATGCGAACGCACATGGGAAAAAAACACGTTCATTACATAATACAATGAACAGTAGAAATTAAGTATCTTGTACATGAGCAGTGAAAGGTATACTGTTTAATAAACCCGTTTTTTAACATACTATATATTGTATGGCTTCGTTTGCTCAGGCTATAGATTCTATTAATTTTAATATATCTCAGCTGAAATTGGAATTTAAAGAGCATAGGAGCAACTCAGACTTATTTGGTATGTGCGACTCAATCAAAGCTAGTATTGACCAACTATATATACAGTCATTAGCAATCGAGAAAAACAGCAAGACAGACAGAACTATCTCACCTGCTACGGAATTAAATCCAAACGAATCAGCACCGCTGTAGAGACATCGCAGTTACCAACAGTAATGAATGAACCCGTAGACGGAAAAAGCGGTAAAATTATCCCAGCTAAACAGGACACAACTTCTAAAGTTAATACGGATGACTTTAGTATAAGAGTACTTCAACCAAGGCGCTAGCACATCAGTATAACATCCAGTAATAACGTATTCTTACAAAAAACCATTCCAAAGTCATCTAATGGAGTGAAATACGATTCGTATCATATAAGATTAACAAGCCAGTGGAGTCTTTTCAAGCCGCCATAACATCCAAATTATGGCCTGATGGGCTTCATGTCAAAGAGTTTGAATGGGGGCAAAGACACATTTTTTTTTCAACAACTTCGGCTAAACCACGAACACCGATAAACCTCCGTAAATCAACTACATTATAACATTCATTACATAACATTCAACTACAATGAACCTGAATTAATTTCTTGGATTAAAGTTAAAACACATCCGGATGTATCACTACTGATTGCTGTAGTTATGAACGAAAAATTGGACAAATGTATGCTATAAATTCATACTTTAAGAATATGAATATTAATACCAATAAACATTACCTCAAGACAATTAATTCAGTAACTAAGTTATACAAAATTGAGAATAAATACATCGTGGTGATAAATAATCAAAACAAAACCATATGCCCGGATCTTGTTGACTTGGTACGTACCTACATTTGGCTCTTTGATGACATTCACGAAAATCTTATCAATTTTGGCTTGTGCTTGATGTCTGCTGCAATGTGGACCGCCTAGAAAAGGTAATTAACTTCATCAGTGGCAAAACGACTTCAAATGTCAAATGGATACTGAACATCCCATTTAACAATTCAGTTAAATATAAACGAGCTTTATCATCTAGACGGATTGTTGGTATGCCACTACTGAATAGTATTCATAGTGCAGGTATATCTAACACCACACCGCTTCCTATAATTACTATTCTGAACAAGTATCTGATCATTACTAACGAAATTCTATAAAAGAAATTCTCCACTTTATGAAATTCACCAACTTCTTCACGAGTGATCATCTGTCGAAACTTTATAACAAATCAATTAACAGTCTACCATTTTCTGCGAGTTTCTAATCACTAATTAAAGTCTTTGTTTACGACAATCATAACAAAGCCTACATAGAAGAACCTGGATCTGATCACCAATTTGGATTCGATGCGAATGCGTTGGTAAAATTTGATTCCGAAAAGAACTGCTTGATCACATCTAGCAGATACATTTTCTGCTCCAATGCTACTGAAATAATGCTGGACCAGAAATGCAGCAGTAAATCAACATTGATCTTAAATTCACATATAATTGGTAAAGATCTCGTCCTCAATTCTAAGGTGGCTTTCCGGTGTAGAGAAGCTGGTGAAAACTTTGAAGATATCAAAACCATTACATGATGGTATATGCAGGACTATTGGGCCTAGTGGCTTTGTTAAGTGACTGCCGTAAATTGTCCATTCTGGGAGATCAACGCCAAATCGATCGGCTTAATTACGTGAACATGCTTTATTTTGATGCAAATAAGTTTACAACACGTTCTTAACATCTTAGTAGAATTTTTAGGTGCCCTTGGGATATGGTATAAGCATTACAATCAATATATAATCAATTCTATACCACTAATAATAATAGCAAATCAGTCAGTTTTAACAAATGCCGGTTGATTTCCGATATTCCAGTTATGCCAAATTCACTGTACTTAACTTTTACAAAACGCGACAAAAGGCAATTAACTAACAATTTAATATTACCTGATTCAAGTACAATCCTAACTATTCATGATTCTCAAGGCTTAACTTCAGCTAGCGTTATCTGTGACCGACTGTCTGACAATAAAATTAAACTATTCGATAGCTTACCACATGCTATAGTGGCTTTAACCAGACACACACACAATTTTAAACTACTTTTCACCGATTGAAAGGGACCAACTGCACTCTTTCATACGAATTGCATTAACTGCAAACCAACATAACCTCGTTCATGTCATCGTTAAATCTGGTTCCAGTACCAATAAGAACCCAGCACACATTTTAAAAATATCAGACTACAAGAAGACTACAACAATGGCCAAACCACCAAGCAATAGGAATCAGTCATTTTATTTCCAAAATATCTTCGAAAGCAGCTCAATTTCGCAATTTTGTGATAAAAACGCTCTTCCCGGTTTATATCATCTGTGAAACATCATTTAACAAAGGAATCCTGAGTTCTGAATTCTTTCCTAGCCAAAATGTGGTTTATATATGTGACCGTTCACCGCTAACAAGTACTAATGAATCTGGCGGGGGAGTACTCATTACGGTTGATGCATCATAATCGAATGAGTTAGTTGAAATATCCAACGAGTAATTATGCGGTAAAATCGCAATTAACCAAAATTCGAATTTTTACCTACGTTGCATATACAGGGTGAGGAAAAAGTATGGAAACCCCTATAAATCTCGCGGATTTCGGTCAAAATATAATGAGCAAGGATTATTCTTAGGTAATTTTCAACAAGAAATTTAATGGTGATCTTGGTTGTGACCTTGACCTTCTTCTGCAAGGTCATTTGTAGGTCAAGGCAATTTTTTTTAATTAGAACCCCTATTTTTGATGACAGAATCCAAAAGAACGATCAGTTGTACGTCTGAATATGTATTTTCCATAACCTCCCAAGGTCATCTGAAGGAATTTACATTGCGAGGAAAAAGTATGGAAAACCCTAAAAATCTCGCAGAGTATGTCAAAACGAAAAATGAGCAAGGTTTATTCTTAAGTAATTTTCAACAAGCCATCTAAAAATTTGCTTCATAGCAAATGATTATTCCTTCAGGTGATCTTGGGAGGTCATGGAAAGTACATATTCGGACGTACAATTGATTGCTATTTTCGAATCCGATATCAAAAATAGGGGTTTCCCTATAAAAAAATGACCTTGACCCCAAAATGACCTTTAATATGAAGGTCAAGGTCACAACCAAGCTCACCATTAAATTCCTTGTTGAAAATTATCTAACACTGAATCTTGCTCATTTTTCTTTTCGACAAACTCCGCGAGATTTTTAGCGATGTCCATACTTTTTCCTCGCAATGTAAATTCCTTTAGATGACCTTGTGAGGTCATGGAAAATACATATTCGGACGTACAATTGATCGCTTTTTTCGATTCTGTCATCAAAAATAGGGGTTATAATTTAAAAAATGCCATTTACCTTCAAATGACCTTGAATATGACGGCCAAGGTCACAACTAAGATCACAATTAAATTCCTTGTTGAAAATTACCTAAGAATAACCCTTGCTAGAGATTTTTAGGGGTTTCCATACTTTTTCCTCACCCTGTATGTTCCGCCTGGCTCACCGATATCATCTTACACCGCCTGCTCCAACGCTATAATAGAAATAAACAATGCTACTAAGTCAACTAACACCATCTTGATCACGGAGGATTTTAATTTTCCAACTATTAGCTGGTCATATGACGAAGAAATGGATGAAATTTTACCATTGAACGTGAGTTCTGAAATTCAGTGTCTGTTTATCGATACTGTTTTCGATATAAATCTTAGCCAAATTTGCGAGGTACAGAATGATCTGATGATGTCTAAATGATTTTTACAAATGAACGAAATCTATTTAAAGTAAATGAATTAATATCACCATTGGTTATTAATGATATTAAACACAAAGCACTTGAAATAATTATTGAAAGCAAGGGCAGCAATGTTGTTGATAATCATCAAAACAGCAAGCCGTATTACAACTTTACAAAATAACTTTAGAAAGCTGGTGATACTTCCTTCAACATACACTGGGGGACCACGAAATATGTCCGAATATGCCCAAGACGCAATTACATACGTTCGACATAGAGGTAAGCCTTCTCTTTTCATTACTTACACATTCAATCCGAATTGCCAGGAAATGCAGGAAAATTTACAATAATTAACGGCCAATTAAGAACGAACCGTCACGATTTGGTTGCAAAAATTTTCCGACAAAAGGTAATTAAATTTGTAGATACACTTATTAAAGGTGAAGTCTTCGGAACCGTCAAGTACTGACTTTACTCAATTGAATGGCAAAAGAGAGGTCTGCCACACGCTCATACTTGAATATAGTTATGAAAAGAATTAAATCCAAATCAAATCGATCAACTTATTCAGCTGAAATCCCCAACCCACTTACCGATAAAAACCTACACGATATCGTTATGAAAAATATGGTGCGCGGTCCGTGCGGTTCGTTGAATCCAAAGTCACCATGCATGAAGGATGTAAAGTGCACAAAGATGTTTCCGCGACCACTGATAAGTGAAACGCAAACAGCAACTGATGGTTATCCGCTCTACTGTTGCTGTAAGCCTGAAGATGGTCAGGGCGTGAAACTCAAGAAGTTGAGCTTGACAATAGATGGACTGTCTCCTACAGTTCATTACTATTGAAGATGTTTGATGCCCATATTAACGTTGAGTATTGTAACTCAGTGAAATCGATTAAGTACATTCTCAAATATGTACACAAGGGCTCTGATCAAGGTGTATTTGCCGCTCAATCCCGTGATAATGGTGTACATGAAATTGTTGAATATCAAGCAGGCTCAAACTGTGATGCACCTTGATGTACATTTGGAGAATGGCCAGAGAGTTTACTTTAATGAAAACAATCTAGAAGACCGCCTAGCAAATCCACCAAAAACTAATTTAACAGAATTATTTGAACTGTGCAAAAGAGACGACTTTGCAAAGACATTGCTATATTCTGAAGTGTCGCAATATTTTACGTGGGAAAAATCGAAGAAGGTCTTCAATCGTCGCAAATAAAGTTCAATTGTAGAAGGACATGGTGGCGTCCGTTCTGGTGACGCACTTGGTCGCGACAGTCCATTTGAGGAACTTAGAATGCTTCTTCATAAGATTAAGGGACCTACAAGTTTTAACGATTTATGAACCGAGCATGTTTGGCTATGGGGCCCTTAGAGTGTGGGATGAGTCATTGAACGAAGCGAAAGAATCAGATTCACCTTCAAAAATTCGAACTCTTTTTGCTATCTTACTCTCATGCTGCGAGGTGTCCAATCCAAAAGCTCTGTGGAAAAAATACAAGGACTGCAAATGTCTGAAGATATTCTGCGACGTCTACAACGAGAAAATCTGAACAATCTAGCAATCTGAACGAGAAAATCTAGCAATCTGAACTTATTTTTCACAGATGAAATCTACAACGAAGCAATGATAACGATCGAAGACAAAGTTATTGATACGTCAGGAAAACTTTTATCAGCATTTGGGATTCCAAGCCTATCACGTAAAACAATAGACTGTTTGAATAGAAAGATGTTGCGCGCGCTTTCATATGACACTGACAAAATTAACAGATACGTCGAAATAAATGAGCCACTGTCTTATGAATGCAGAGCAATGAGAAATTTATAATGACATCTTTCAGCGTTTGGTTGACAGAAAAGGTGGTATAATTTTCATAGATGCACCTGGCGGAACAGGCAAAAGTTCCCTTATCAACTTAGTACTTGCTAGAATCAGAGGAGAAAAGAAACTCGCAATGGCCTCTTCAGGCATCGCTTCTACCCTGATGGCTGGCGGTCGGACAGCTCATGCTACATTATCGCTTCCAATTGACCTCATACACAACGAGACGCCAGCGGAGGTTTTAAAAGAATGTGTAACATGACTGAAGGTCATGGGTATGAGAATTCAGCCAGTTAACAGAATTTAATCATTAGATGTTTAGCGCGGTCATTGATTGTCGGCTAGAACTCAGCGGTTTGGGGTAGGTGATTGCTAAACATCTAAATGATCCTTGATAGACCGCAGGAGGGTAGGGAAAATTATTACAAAAGGAAAAAAACGGTTGATAAACTAAAGACCACCAACTGTAAATAATTCACTATAAATGTTGACCATACCTACCTTGATCTCATCCCGACATACGTGCAATTATCAATGCATCTTCAACACGATTCACTAATCACTAAACAAAACACTATCCAAAACGCGAACATGAACAAAGCGAATAATACACCCAAAAGTAGAGAGAAAAAAAAAATAATAATAATAATAAGTAAAAACTATAAAACTGAATTTTTCTCCATTTTTACAAAAACAATTTTATTGTAACCAAGAAAAGTATGCAAGAAAACCTAAAATACTACCCTTCACCGATAAGGAAGAAAAAAAAAAATAATAATCATAATAATAATATGAAATAAAAATAAATTTAACTAATTTTTCCCTTCGCGCGTTGTGGATCCGATGCGTGGAGACGATGTGACCACCATGGTGATATTATGAATGAATTACGTGTAAATGTTATCGTAGGTTAGGGTTGTATTATTATATTATTGTTCGTTATGTTTATAAATTTGAATTAAAAAAAAAAAAAAAAAATAACACGAAATGTCTTTATCACTAAACTGTTTTATATTCTATGTTTTAATTATTACTATTTTCCTATTTTATAGAATATTTATCTTAAAAACTATGATTATCCAAAAAAAAAACAAAATCAAAATTTTATTATTCACTTTTGGCTCTAATATATGGCTCGGCCATTTTTACACAATATGTCCGCTTAAAATTATGACCAAACGTTAATCACTTATAATTAGAATTTATTGTTGTGCAATATATGTATTTTATTAAGTTCTATACCAGGGGCGTCCAAGCCAAATGAGTATTTTTGACAAATTTTCAAAATAACTAGAGCATTAAAACTGCGATTAGAATAAAAAGTCAACTGGACAACGCGGTAATTATTTATGTATCCAGGGCCAAAGAATTTATCACTCCGAAATAGATGTGAAGACCACCGCAATAGTTGTTACACATTGCAGCATGTGGCCCGCGGGCCGCATGACTCAAAATGGAATAAAAATTTCGGTGGTTTTCACACTCACCCCAGAGTAAAAAATTCTGTGACTATGGATACATAAATAGTTACCGCGTTGTCCAGTTGGCTTTTTATTCTAATCGCAGTTTTAATGCTCCAGTTATTTTGAAAATTTGCCAAAAATACTCATTTGGTTTGGACGCCCCTGTTCTATACTTATTATTATTCTTAATCTTATTATTATGTTTATTTATTAATATTATACTATAATTCAACTTATTATTAGTTATTTGATTAAATATTTTAGTACCACTGAATGTATTTAATATTAGCACTACGGTCGTTAAATATAAGTATTTTTTTTAATTCAACACTACCGTTTTTATTATTATTAAAGTTTAAAAACTATTTATTTATTTATGTTATTCTATACTTTACTTAGTTTTTTTTTTTTAGTTACATATTTAAATATTTTCGGACCACTTATCGTTTATGATTTTTAAATTTATCTTTACGTGACCATCATCTATACTTTACTGTCCGCTTTTTTTTCGTTTTTTTTTTCACATCCGGCCTCTTCATCAATCTCCATCCCCACCATTCCCATAATTTCCCAATAATTTGTTTTCTATTTTAGTTCTATTGTTACCATAAATGTAATATTAAAATACAGGGAACAAGTAGAATATATTGGAGGTGACCAAATTTAAAACAGAGAAGAATTCAGTAATAACGTGTATGGAACGCGATAATTTCGTTACATTCGTAAGGACGTACCCATCGATCTCTGAGGTCTCATCCAGCCGGGTCATTAATTCAGCAACAACAATAAAGAATCAAACTATGGAAACACAAAAAAAAATTTAAATGATATAGAAGAAAACCACTAAATGAATGCGAAATTAAGTTTTAACATCCTTGAAATGGTATATTCGCAAAATATCACCTTTATCGTTTACCACCTCGCAAGAGACATTCCCAATAAGTCGCGTAATTTTCCCTTTCAAGAATTTTGGGGCTAACTTTGCAGAATAAAACTCTGCAGCATTACTTTGCGAGAAATTTCTTACAAAGATGTGCTGACCAACATGAAACTTCGGTGGGCGTGTTCGTAAATTATATGGAGCCTAAGCTTTTATCTGAGCTTTAGAAAAATTTTCACGAACTTTTCCTGATAGCTTAAATAATTCGTCGGGCTTGTGTTCCGGTAGTACGTAATTTCCAGAAGATGTGTATACGTCCCGCAGCAGTTCATATAGAGATCCATGCATCACTGGATGTTCACCAAATACCAATAAGTGGGGTGCAAAACCGGTCGACTCATGAATTGTTACTCGTATAGCTTGAGTGACGGCGTCAAGGTGATTGTCCCAGGTCTTGTGATCCTCGCCAATATATACTCGTAAAGAAGCTAGTATTGTTCGGTTTACCCGTTCAGAAGAATTACTCTGAGGGGAATATTTGGCAGTAAATATATGGGCCACTCCGTATTTGTGTAATAATTTCTGAACTGTATGAGAAACAAATTGTCGCCCATTGTCCGTCACAATAGTCTCTGGAACACCAAACATCAGAAAGATGTTTTTTTCTAAGAATTTCACAACTTCATTGGCGGTGGCTTGGCGAACAGCTCGAGTTATCACAAACTTCGAATAGTGATCAACAGCTATCAAAATAGATGTATTGCCTGCATGCGATCTCGGATAAGGTCCTAGAAAGTCTAAATAAACTCGTTGCCATGGTCTAAACGTAATAGGAAGCGAGCTAAGCGGTGGTCGTAAAGTATAATTTGGAGCTTTGCTACACTTACAAATCTCGCAAGATGCTATAAATAAACGAATATCTTTAATCATGAGAAATACCGCTTCACAAGTTCGATGGTTTTATGAGAGCCCAAATGTGCAGCAGTAGGAGGAGAATGTGCTGACTCGATTAAATTTTTACGAAGACCTTCAGGAATGATCAACTTCCAGTCCGGCGTATCTGATTCTCCGTCAACATTATGTCCATTTTTATGTATAAAAAGTTTTCCTTTGATTACTTTTAGGTTTGATTTACTTACAGAAGATTCGACATGCTGGATTTGCGATAGATAATCTGGATTTCGGAAGTGCTCAGAATTAAGGTCGATGTGAATGGGTGAATTCTCATCATTAGAAAAATCCCTGTTCGATATTCCTTTCAGTTCATCCATGAATACACGAGACAATGCGTCGGGAACACAGTTTTGGGAACCTTTCCTGTATTCAATATCAAAATCAAAACCCTGTAATTTCAGGCTCCACCGCGCTAACCTCCCTGTCAGATCTTTCTGAGACATTAACCAGGTGAGGCTAGCGTGGTCCGTAATTACAGTAAAAGGCAGTCCCTCCACATACGCTCGAAACTTTTTGATGGCCAAAACAGCTGCCAAACACTCTAATTCTGTCACGCTGTAGTGACGCTGCGCAGAGTTAAGTTTGTGTGACATGTATTCAATTGGCCTATCTTGACCATCATCCGTCTTTTGAAATAATACAGAACCGACCCCAGTTGAACTTGCGTCGCACTGTATAAAAAATCTTTTATTAAAGTCCGTAGTGTTTAGAACGGGAGCAGTTGTAAGGGCTAATTTAAGTTCAGTGAAAGAATTTTGTGCTTGTTCCGACCAGATGAATTTTTGGTTCTTTTTCAAGAGATTTGTTAAAGGAGCGGAGACAGAGGAGTACTGATCAATAAATCTTCTATACCAACCAGAAATACCCAAGAATCTCCTTACCTGACGTACCGTTTTAGGCACCGGATACTCTGCAATGGCTCTTACCTTTCCCGGATTCGGACGCAGAGTGCCCCCACCAACCACATAACCAAGATAATCGATCTCTCTCAGTAAAAATTTACTTTTTTCCACATTAATCGTAAGACCCGCTGCGACTAACCGGGTTGCTACATCGGCCAGAAGAGAAAGGTGCTCATCGAATGTGGCGGTTGTAATGAGAAGATTATCGAGATATACGAAAACTCGATCATGCAGGTGGTGTGGGATCACCCTGTGCATCAACCGGCATAAGGTTTGAGGCGCATTGCAGAGCCCAAATGGCATCGCAGTAAAATGGTAAAGCGGCCGTCCTGGCACGGTAAAAGCAGTTTTCTCCATAGATTCGGGATCTAATGGGATCTGCCAGAACGCATCCTTTAAGTCTATACTGGACATGAACTGCGTTCTCTCCAGTCGACTTAACAAACCATCTATGAGTGGTAAAGGATACGCATCCTTTTTCGTGATGCTATTAAGTTTACGGGCGTCAAGACATAAGCGAATCTTCCCATTAGATTTTAACACTCGGGTCATTGGTGAGCACCAAGGACTAGCACTCTCTTTAATAACTCCTAATGCTAACATGCGGTCTAATTCCGAATACATTTGCGTTTGGATAGCAGGCGAAACCGAGAAAAACCGTTGTTTTATTGGAACTGCGTCTCCCGTATCTATTTTGTGAGTAATAAGGGATGTCCGGCCCAGAAAAAGTTTCTCCGAGCTAGGAAACATGTTGGTTATTTGATCAAGTCTTACTAATTGGTCTTTATTTAAATCGTGATATTTGGAGGTAACATTTACTTTAAGCTCAGTAGTTGGATTCGTTAGTTCTTCTATTAATGTAGGTTTTAAACCAAACATAGTCCAAAAATCATAACCCAGGTATAGTTCTTGCTTCAATTCTGGCACGACAAATATTTGCATTTTTAAGGTCTTTTTATTATACGTTATAGGGACATTAATGTAGCCAAGTACAGGCTGTCTTGCACCATTCGCTGTCTGTACACTTGCAGATAAAGGGTATAGTCTTAAATTATGAAGAATAATAAACTCGGTACTATTTTTACCCAAAGCACTAATCGTTGCACCGCTATCAAGCAGACCATTAATGTTAGTTCCGGCAACATTCACTACTGCGTAGGGACGGTTATCTGAAAGATCATCTGCATTTGATACTGAGGCGAACGTAGCTTTAGCTAATTTCTTATACATTAGTCTCTTAATTCGGAAATATTTAATTGACCTATTTTTGTAACTATCGGTAGGGACAGGTCCGGTAAATGTTAATGGATTGAAAATTTTGGAAGGTGTAGTTATTTGCGCTTCAGCCGGGGATAAAATTCCGGATCGGTATTCACTGCTGAGTCCGTTGTATTTGACCTGGGAGGCATTAGAGCTGGTTGCTGGAAATGAAGATTCCCAGGAATTCTCATTCCCATCTGTGGGTTTTCCGATCTCCAATTACATTTCACACAATTAGTCATGGTATTTGGAAAACGGTGTCCACAATTCCAGCAGTTTACTAGAGACGCAGTATTGGACGGATAACTATGATATTGACTTGCGACGGACGTCTGGGAGTTACTAGTGGTCTCGACATTTTGTATTTGAGGTTGAGGCATAGTAAGCTGCTAAGGGAATTCTAAGTGGGTGCGCTAAACTTAATATGATGTAATAAAAATCGACGAACGCTTCTTTAACCTTTTGTTTACGATGATCCAGATTCTTAATATCATGATCTGACCGAAAATCTTGAAACCGATCGATAAGTCCACTTTTAAGATTCTGCCATGAACATCGAGGATTCCGTTCATAAATATCCAGTAATGCTCGCGGGCGATACCGTGTAATAGGGAACCAATATCATGCACTAACAAATCGGTTGAGATACCGTGTGTTTCTGCCATTAACTCGATTCTGAAAAAAAAACTTTTCTACTGACAAACCATTAGCTGTGCCGTCGAAAGATATATTCCATTTCTGAACATCAATCGGAGGGTACAGGCGGTTCGGGCCGACTTGAGGACCATAAAACCGTGGGGGTGCAAACGTTGAAGATGTAGGTGCCGGAGGTGGAATATTCATATTATAGAAATTATTTGACCAACCAACATTCACATTGGGACGATGTGGAGGCGGACCCATGGAGTGGGTTACTTCCGCCTGTTGTGGATGGCTTATTGATGGGTTAACCATGTTTCCAGTAATCAAAGGTACTTGAGAGTTTGCTGATGACATCTGGGGTGCTATTATTGATGATGTATGAGGTGGCATCCATCCAGCAGGTACGTATGAATCTTGTTGAAGTAGATGAGGTGGAGCCGAAGGTTGCGACTCATTAACCACTGACGTTGCATAATCCGATTTGTACACCGGGGGAATAATTTCCTTAAAGGCGAACTTTCTTTTAAACCAGTGTCACGAAAATTTACGTGTCTACTCTGTTCACTCTGAACAGTATTTTGAATTGATTGAACCGGGCTGTCCAATCCATCATCAGTGTGCTCCTCGTCTTGATTTTCGTCGTTTTAAAAATTCTCAATACGAACAGCATTCAATGTTTCTACTGACTCGTCAAATGATTCAGCACTTTTGAATTTAAGTATGAGATCTAATAATGATTGGCTGGATGCAGTTAGATTTACAACTGAAGACTGAACGCTTTTGGAACTGGACATTCTCCCTAGCCGAAGTTGAACATGTCGCAATCGGGAAACTATACTTGTAAAAATAGCCTCATTAAACTCCATATTTGAACTTATGTTTTATTTTATCTTTGCATGTAAAGATCTTAATTTATCAGTTCAAATTGATATCTCTTTACGAGGGGCTTTTATCGCTCGATTCGGAGCGCGAGTCGGCAATATCTCGGGATTGGCAAACTCTTGGTCAAAGCACGCTTGTAATTTACTAATCAGCATTACTATTGGCCCTTTCAAGTTTCTAACCTCGCATTCGACATCAAATTCATCGGATTCCAAGTCCTTACTTTGAATTAAAAATTCCATTTTAATGAGGGATTTTCTCAAAATCGATTTTAGTTTATTTGTCCCCACGCTTGGGCAGCGCTGACTACACTTTTTTTTTTTTTACATGCAAAAATTACTAAAATCATGTTTACAAATACAAGTTTCCTGTCTAAATTAGTGGATGTTCCCGTACTTTTTTTTTATGATTAATAAAGATGAGTATGTTGCGATTAATAATAAATATCAAATTTTAAAATTAATTTAGTCGAAATTAATAATTTAATGAAACATTCAAACACATGTTTGACCATATAAAACTACATACGAAATTTTTTAGCCGCCAGTCAGCAAGCGTTGG
Organism: Tipula helvola; assembly: GCA_963556165.1. NCBI lineage: Eukaryota > Metazoa > Arthropoda > Insecta > Diptera > Tipulidae > Tipula > Tipula helvola. The sequence goes on along the minus strand of OY744481.1, from coordinate 346,765,660 downwards.
AATTCTATTTGGGAAAATCCCTAATTGGATTATTTAAATTGTTGTTGCTGAGTTAACAAAATTAACGAAAATTAAACCAAAATTAAAAAATTAATTTACCGAAATAAGACCAAAACGATCAATTAGTATAAAATATTAGATAATATATTCACAAGTATTGGCAAATTCTTACAATAATTAAAATAAAATTAAATTTCAATTCAAGAACTAATTTACAAAAAAAAATTGATAATAGTATCAGCCAATAAGCTAATGAGCAAAAATTGATTAGTATGTATGTATGTATGTCTAAAGAATATATTGGGATGAAATCAAGTAGATGGTCACGGTCAGATCTAAGCTGAACCTGTAATGTTGCTACTAGTGGTGGTCGTGTCGTGGGAATTACATGTCAAGACATTAAAATTTTGATTGACCGCGTGTATCCAAATCTAACACAATACATTGTAGAACACGGTTGGCTTCAAGAACGAGCAATACTTGCATCAATAATTGCTAAAGTCGACGAAATCAATTTCACCATTCAAGAAAAAATTCCAGTTGAATCGAAGTCATTTTACTCAATTGACAAGATCGTAGACGAAGAAGAGGCCACCAGTTATCCAGTTGAGTTCTTAAATACGATCAATCCCATAAAATCACACTCAAGATTGGAAGCCCTATTATGTTGTTAAGGAATTTGGATCCTCCAAAACGGAACGCGTTTGGTTATGAAGGCGGTGAACACTTATATAATTGAGGCGACAATTTTGGTTGGACAATTTAAAAGGGAAAATGTGTTCATTCTCAAAATTCCAGTTATTCCCAATGATCTACCTTTTCAATTCAAATGCCTTCAGTTCCCGATTCGTCTTGCGTTCGCTATAACGATCAATAAATCCCAAGGACAGTCACTCAATATGACAGGAATTGATTTAAGGGATGAATGCTTCAGTCATGGACAATTCTACGTAGCAATGTCACGGGCGGAGACACCTAGAAACTTATATGTGCAGGCAGATGAAAATAAATCAACAAAAAATATTGTTTATACACAGATGTTGAACGAATGACTTTGGTAAACTATACTTCAAAGATAATGTTTACGCGTCAATAAATTGTTTGAAAATCATAGCATTTGGTTTTATTTAAGGTAACGATACCATAAATAAACCTGGGTGAAGCCGGGTACGATACTAGTATTGTATAAATTCAAGTCAAATTTGTAGACTTTTCTATTGTATAAATAAATAAATAAGTTTAAACTGTCTTTATTTATTATTAAAAATTCTTGTTAAGTTTATGAACAACTAATGCATAATATCGAACTTTATTTTCATGTCACACAAAATAGGCATCAACAACTTCAAACGGATTCTCCTTTTTAGATCTCGTTAAAGCTTCGGCAGCTCGACAATCTTTCAATTCAAATGTAAAATAGGACAAACATTAAATTATCTAATTTATTAATATTAACCCAATTTTTATAATTTTACAGTATTGCATGACAAAAATATTTTCATTATTTTATTACAGTTTGTTATATAGCATGTCCATGGGTGATTTAATGACGATGATTTATTTTTAGAATAGGCCGCGCTGGGCAAGTCAGTTTTATTGTTACTGAAACACATTTATAAAATTGACAACAAACAAACACAACAAACATGGAATTAGCAATTGAACGCTAACCGTATGATAGAAACTAATCCAATACACTGGAGCTTGACGTTTTATCAATTTATAAGAAAATGACAAATCGAGACGACAAATTATGATTGGTTTTAAAAGGCAAAATTGTATTAATAACAATCATGAGAGGATTAATTTGTTTGCAAATATCAGCAAATTCATAAATATTTTATTTGTGTTTATAGTTATCAAAAAAAAAAATGCAAATCAAATTATATCTGTCAATTTACATATACAGATTTTTTTTTTTTTTTTTTTTTTAGAAATATGTAATTCCCAAATGAAATTGATTACTTTAGGAGTAAAATATGTACGTATGTAGCAAAAAATATGAATAATTTTGAAGTCAATTATTTTGATTTAACAATAAAAATGGTAATAAAATATAAATACACAAATATGCAAAGAAAATGATGATGATGTGGAAATGTGGGATATACAATATACCATTGTGTGTTAATATTCTAAAAACTACATGTTATGAATTTTAATGAAAGCTTTTAGTTACTTGTTTTACTAATTGACAGTTGGTTTTAGTTTTATGTTAAGAAACTACAGCAAATTGTGAAAATCAATTTATAAATGTTTTTTTGGTATTTTCCATTAATTATCAATTTAGTGTTAGTAAACTGTATGAGTGCTTATACCATTTAGTGCTGGTATAAAATCTTACGATGGGTTAATAAGTAATTAAAACAACTTTTATCTATACAATTCTATTTTATTTATTACAAGATTTTATTTTATTTTATAAATCAAATGTAATTTCACAATATACCAATACTGATTTTTGAAATGACTATGCATTTATTGATAATTCCGAGTTCAATAATTTACTGGAATTTTGTGTTATATTACTACATACAATATGAATATGCAATTATTCACATTGTATGTAACCATGCATTTACTTTTATACCCTAACAAAAATGAGTAACTACAATTAATGATTTACACCGATGTCATATGACACCTCGTTTCATCATTGGGAAACAATTTTTAAATATATTCACATATAATTTAATGTCACGTGCGTAAACGTGACTAATGATTGTACATATCAATACGAAGGTTGTTGACCGAATGCATGATGGATTGTTTCAAATGTATTTGGGCATTCACATTACTCCCGCTGCGAGAAAAAAAAAATTTAATTTTCTACTCAACTATTAATGAAAATCTAACGTTCATAAATGAAATAAAAAATATCGAACAGTACGGATTTTGTTATATACTTATTTATTAATTATTTGCTGTTGGTTGTTCGCCGTAGCTTGTAGCACGCGTTCATCGAACCTCATCTTCAGGTATACTTGCGGATTCGCTTATATACAATGATCACTAACAATACAACCAGCGCCAATTCTAATTTATTCTTTTCGCTTTTGTCAATCATTGGGGCTACAGTCTCTGAAGCTGTTGGTATCACAATTATCTCTTCATTTTCTGATGAAAACCAGTTTCCCATGGTTTCTGGGTAGAAAGGAATAAACATCGTATCTAAATTTGTTCTACTTTTAAGACCCTCACTAATGCTGATGTTGTGAAAATTCTCGTTGTTTACTACTACAGCACTAAATCGAAACTGGGTATTGTTGATCGAGAGAGTAGTGGTTCTATACTATCAATAATACGAAATAATTAATTATTTATTGAAATCTAACCACGTTGGTTTTATGCTGATAACTGGTGTTTTTCATGTTGATGACATTTATGCCATACGCTGGTTTTAAGCGATCGATTGAAATCGAATTGTTTTTTTCCTTCTATGTCGATTACGAAATATTTTCGCAATCTCTTTATCACATTATAAGGGCCATTGTATGGTGGCTCTCAAAACATCTACTAACACAATTTAGTAGATGATTTGGAATATAAATATTGTTCTGTCTATGCGTTCGTGTATTTGACGGAATTAGATGCTGGATGTAATTTCGTAGCTGTAACATCCGATGCAGAATCTAATTGCGGATTGCTAGAAGGAACTAAAAAAGATCCGGGTACTTTGAGTGTTTGTCTAGTCTACTCAACCACGGAACAATTTAAATCGCTTGATTAATCCATTGGATTAATTATTTTGTGGATGCCTAGTATTTTGGTCAATTCTTGGAATAACGAAAATTCGAATTGATTACCTTGATCGCTAGTGAGTTAATTTGGAATACCGGATCTAACAGTAAAGTTGGTCATTAGGAATAGCTTCGGTCCACCGAGTGAAACGATCGGTAATGGTCGATATATAGAAATTTCCATTTGATGGTGCTAAGGGACCCTTCAAATCGATGTGGATTTCTTCAAAACGACCCGATGGTAATTCGAACCTTTGGAATTCGGATCGTGTGTGCCTTGTTACCTTTGATTTCTGGTAGTCAATGCAACGTTTTGCCCAATGTGAGCGGTCTTTGTTCATTGATGGCCAGAATTTTTTTGCCGTTACTTTCATTCTTGAAGCTCTTACTCCAGGATGAGAGAATTTGTGGATATTGTCGAGATTTGACGTCTCATCGGTTCCGGGATGTAAGGTCGAGGTATATCAATTTCGAATCAGCATCAAGCGAAATTTCCACCAGTTTAATTCGTTTGTTAAGTGGTTTTGTTTTATTTAGAATTTCTTTTAATTCAGGGTCTAATTCCTGTGCTCAATTTAATTTTTCAATGTCGAAACCAACAAAAGCTTAAACTGAAATCTCATCAGTTCGTGAAAGAGTTCGGCCATTACGTTATTTGTACCACTCACGTGACGGATATCCGTAGAGAATTGAGCGATGTACTCCAAGTGGCGTGTTTTCCTTGGACTATGCCCCGTCTTGGAAGTAATTGTCGTTGTCAAAGGTTTGTGAAAACTGCTAACAACTCCCGAACAAATGTAGAGTATTTTTCTTCTGGAAGAGTGCATTTCCTTGAAAAGAATGCTAAAGATTCCCAACGCTTTCCATTTAGCTGTTCCAATACACATCCACACGCTATATTCGAAGTGTCTGTCCTAATGCAATATTTTGTATAGTCCAACGGGCGTGCAAGTATCGTACCGTTAACAAGAGAGTTTTTTATCATCTCAAGAGCATCATCAAAATATAGCTTTTTTTCCATGCTTGATCAAGAGATTCATGTGTGCATTGATTGAAGACAATTGTTCTGCCAAATTCGGTAAGAACCTATGATAATAATTGACCATACCGACAAAACCTTAGATATGACGGACCATGGTGGGATTTGGAAAATCTTTAACTTTCTTAATTCTGTCACTAGATGGTTGAATCCCATTATCTGTTATCTCGTGACTTAAGAAATTCACCGTTGGAATGCCGATCTCACATTTAGATAAACGAATGTTGATACAGTAATCTGATAAACGTTTGAATACTATTCGTAAATATTCGCTAAGCTCCTCTGGTGTTTTTCTTGCAATTAATATATCGTTGATATAAGCGAAAAGAAAATGTAGATCTTTTGCAACTTCGTCAATGAATCGTTGAAATATTTCACCTGCGTTTCTCAGATCAAAAGTCATTCGACAGAAATCAAACATCGCAAACGGTATAGTTAATGCAGTTGTATATTGATCCTCTTGCGCTACTGTAATTTTATGGTAAGCACGACAAAGACCAATCTTTGAAAAAATTGTGCATCTATGCAAATGTCTTGAAAAATTAAGAATGTGTGATAGTGGATACATATCATAGGAATCGTGAGGGCGTTTAATCGACTAACAGAACATGGTGACGATGAGGATTGTTTGCAAAGACCCAAATTTTGCATATGCAGAAAAGCATCTTTAGCTAATGCAAACTTCTCGGGATTAAGACAACGTGGTTTGTAGAATGGAACTTGCCTTCTGTCACAATTCTGTGAGCTGCATTGTGGTTCATCGGCAAATTGCACCTAGATGGCTGAGTAAGCTCAGAAAATTCCTTTAGTAATGTACCATATAAACCTTCGATGTTAAAAATGCGAGGCGATGGCGAGCCAATCGAATAGACTGTTCCTTTAGTAATCCTCGTTGTTGTGGAATCAACCAAACGTTTGTTCTTCAAATCGACCGTTAACCCAAATTTTACCAAGAAATCAGTTCCTATGATAGGTTTGTTGACTGACCATTAGCAGCTGTTAACTGAAGATGATGGTCTTCAATAATGTTTTTGAATGATGACACAAGTATGACCGAAATATCAGGGCCTGTGTCTATCAGAAAACTTAATTTTGTATTTTTACATGTAATGAATAAACGGCGAATTGCGGTTACTCCAGCATCTTCCGTACCTATTGGAAGATTATAGTTTTTTTTACATTCATCATATTTGAAAGTACAATTAGGCTTTCCACATTTTCGCATCCTAACACCAAATTTAAAATGGTAACAGCACATTGGATAATTAACCGACCGAGATCTAAATTTGATTTCGGGGAACTTCTGTTGCAAGATCTAGATCTTTGGTTATTAAACTGCTGATTTGAGCGATTCTGAAATCACTCAATTTGAGTTTTCAATTCGTTAATTGACTTCAATAATTCATGTAATCGAAATTGCCACTTGTTCTTGAAAAATTACATAGCTCTGTCTTCGCAACTTGATTTATTTGAGGCGACGGTTGGAGAAATGGGTTATAAAAGGGATTATCCATTCCCCAAATCATATTAGCCGTTTCGTATAAATTATCTATGTTGTCTGCTTCTACCCTCACTAATATTTCACCTATAATTGTGGGTGATAATCTTGAGAGCCACACTTTCTTTAAAAACTTTGATGACAAGTGTCGGTTGAAACTATAGAGGATGATTGATTTCCCATCTCTACTGCGTGAAGTACTGTTATTCTTCTCATCACAGATTCCTCTGAGCGCTTGATGAGTGAATCTTTAAGAGTTTTGTACTTATCCATTACCGGCGGATTCAAAATAATATCCGAAAACAGACGCGACTGTGTCTCGTTCAGGTGTCTTATTATATGATTGAACTGCCTGTCGTCCGATCTAATATTGGCAGAAGACATGATTAACTCTGCCAACCTAAACTATAATCTTGGGTTACTGTAAATTACAAATAATAGTTACAAAAAATTGTTTACTTAAATATATAGGTTAAACTGTGCCAAAGACAGTAGCGGTTACCCTAATACATTTTAATATTGCATGATTTTATTGCAGTATGGGGGATAATCAAATTTTAAACATAAAACCAACATCCCTTTTTCCAATTAGCCAAACTTTAACTGATTTCAAAACCTGATAAACGTAATTATGTAGGCAATCGGTAAACAATTGTAGGTGCTCAGACTAGAAAATATTTACGAAACATTTCTGTCAATCAATCTCAAATGTCCACTACGCGAATAAAATAATTTCAAAACTCTAAATATGTAGAGATGCTAAATTGTAAAATTATGCAATCCACGTATGATCACTACGATGTTTAAAGAATATAACACGAAAAATATGTTCTTGTAAAATGTAAAGTGCCTTCGTGGTATTCATATAAACCCTTCCCTAGTAAGGTAAACCATAACTCAGGCGAGATTCAACACACAAATAATAAAAATTAAGCAAAACTTGAGACGGACACAATTTTCTTAGCAAATAAATAGCTCGCTGAGCAGAATTGAGGTGTTCCTTTAACTTATGATAGTGAATTTTCCAATTTAAATTGGTATCAAGAGTCAAGCCTAGATACTTAAAGAACATCACATATTCAATCTTAATACAATAGCTGGTATAACTAATTAAATCTCAATATTGTTTATGATAAAATATTTCGGGGATATAACTTCGATAATGATCCCCCAGATTTTTAAAAAACATTACCTTATATAATAACAACGAGTGAGCATCAAATCAACAGCTAAGAACGTTCATATCCGAATTAATCAAATTTGTTACTGCAGATGAACTCAAATCGGCATAGGTTAATGCGACGTCATCCGAAAATGCTGTTAATCTACCATTTAACTTGATTCAATTCAATATAACAAATTTGTTCCTGTTCTAATCTAGCCAATTAAGACCGGGATAATTTAGAAATCAACTGTATGCTGAAGCCAGGAAATTAAAAAGTTCAGTAAGTTTTAATATTTTTGGATCCGCAAACTGAAGGTTCGCTTGCTAAATTAATTAAATCACTATCTGGCCTGGATGAACTTTAAATACGGATTTTAAGCGCGGATTTTTCTAATTTTTGCATTATCCATTTAAAAAATGTGCGGCCGAACATTAATTCGCTTCAATGAAGGTGATGCATCTTTATATAAAATTTCAGATGATCAGGCGTTTTATCGTTTTTGTTCCAAGCATCGATTCAAATTCTAACTTTATTAACCAATTTGCCTTAAATAGTGTTTTACTACATCACGCATTGTGTGACGTGTTTTCTCTGAACAGTTTTCTAGACACTTTTTAAACCTGTCTCAAGAGTTGTAAATCTCAAAAGAACAACAATTTCATTTGCAAGAAAATAACGTCATGGATATCGTTTGATCTGTACTAACCTTCAATAGTTTGAAAAATAAGGTATATAGAAAGCTAATCAAACACCCTAACAACGCAATTACCAAGAAACCAGCAATCAATCATCTAGAAAAAACGTTTTAGTAACATTTCTTTTACGTATTCGAAAACATAAATTATTGTGGCAAGATAATGTCAATAAAAGTATGCAGGTACATCAACTTCAAATGTTTACGTAAGGTATAAATTGCTTATCAAATCTCGATAGGATTGTACGAGATTCCAAGAGTATATGGTCCATTCGGATTTATAACTCCCACTATTAGGATTTTCAAGATTGTACTGCAAAAGTTCTGGGTGATAAAACTAGATTGGGATTTACCACTATCAAGTATTCTAATCGTATACAAAATTAATTTTAATCTAGGACCATTTCAAATTGTGGTATCAATTATGCTGACCCACTCATGATTAAAACAAGTAATAGGCAAAATGCTCCACTCGAAAAAACACAGCAGCACACCGAAAGAAATTATCGGTATGAACAAAGATTCATTCATAAGTACACCTAACTACAATTATGGTGAAAATTGGTCGAATTTAATTAGTGGCATTCGCAAAATAAAAATCGTTCACAGTCCATTTATTAGCCAATGCAAACCTAATGATATTTTAAATGTTTGCTTACAGAAGTTAATTCAAATGTATTCCATCTAGTGGTTCAAACATCAGAGGACTTTAGGAAGTTATTATTTTAAATATGAGGAACTATGTACCTTGGTTGTTCACATAGAATCCATTCCTAATTTTCGACTGCAATGTCAATTAAATATGATACGGTTGATGAACTTCAAATGCTGACTCCCAGTTACTTTCTTATCGGTGAACCAGTTGCAGCAATTCCAGAATGCTGATTTGAATGCTTCCCTAAATCATCGATTATTATTTTTTTCAACAAAGAATGTCAAGTTACCAAAACTCGAGCCCCCAAAAGTTTAGTGAATCTTAAAGTCATTGGACGGATTTTGAAAACGAGTTTACCACTATGAATATAAATGAGACTGATTTAAATGATGTTGATCGGTTTATATTTTTAAAATCATGCTTAGTGGGTCATGCAACGCGAATCTCGTCAAGGATGGAAAGAATTTTAAAAGTGCATGGAAGTCTCTGTGTACTCGTTATGAGAACAAGGCGTTGATTTTGCAGTCTCACATTAATGAAATTAAACAGATGGATAACGTGAGTAAAGAATTGTCGGAAGGTGTTCGTGAAATGGTTGACCAGGAGATGGCTGAAAATTTGTTGATTTGTCTGATGTTGAACAATCGACGAATAAGGAAATACCAACATGGAATGAATTTTGTGCATTTTTAGAAAAACGTGCCACTACTCTAGAAAAACTCGAGTATAATAAAAAACAATTTAACAAGCCAAAGCCGTCTGTATCGGGAAATGTTTCGCCTTAACGTCACTGAATAAATGTGCTTCAACCGACCACAATTTGCAGCTATGTCCACAATTTTTGGCCTTAGGCCCCATGGATCGATCGATACCATGATGTTAAACGGATGCAATTATGTGTCGTCTGCCTCAAAACAACACACAATTACCGCACTTCTAATGTCAGAATCTTTTGTTGACGAGCCAGCGTCCTCGCTATCGCTATAGTCAACGTATTTGATGCCAACGGATCGATTGTTCTTGGGCGAGCACTATTAGATAATTGTAACACTACAAATTTCATTTCTGAATGATTTTTTTAGGTGGGATAGACAATACGGTTACAACACCAAAGGCATCGTAATTTATTACGTTAACTCCTCATTTCGACATATCAATAAATTTCAAAATTGCTGCAGTACTACTTCCGAAAATATCCGATGCCTAGCCAGGATTTCTAATAGCATCAAGAACCATAAACGTTCCATCCGAGGTTAAGGTTTTGGCTTATCCAAATTTTTTTGAACCACACAAGATTGATTTGTTGTGGGGGGCTGGCATATTTTGGCATCTTCTACTTCCTGATCAAATTTAATTGGGAGAAAATTTACCGATTCTCCAGGAGAGTAAGCTGGGATGGATTGTTGGTGGTTTAATAAAATCAAGTGATTATAAATCAAGGTCTTAATCACAATCCAAGAAAGATTACTAACTGAATCAAATGAAAGTTTGAATGAGCTTGTTCAGAGTTTTTGGGAAGTGGATTCTTTCCCTACAGGTGAACCAGGCTTGAGTTCTAAAGATCAGGAGCGTGAAGATTACGCTCCTCATACTCGTCGAAATTGCGAAGGATCCTACAAAGCTCGACTTCCATTTTCAAAGGATCCAACATTTTGGGGGAATCAAATCCAATAGCTATTAGACGTTTCTTGAATTTGGAGAAAAGATTGGATAAGCAGCCTGAAATGAAACAAATGTTTTCGCCGTTTATCAATGAATATGAGCAGTTAAAACATTTAGAAACCATTCAAAATTTTGATCTGTCAAACCCGCATTGTTTTTTGCCACACCACAGCGTGATGAAATTGTCAAGTTCCAGTACGAAATCGCGAGTGGTTTTTGACGTATCTTATAAGAAGTCTTCCGATGTTGCGTTAAACGAAATTCTCCATTCGGGGAGTTCCAATGGTGCGATCTCGTCTAGGTTGGCCTGCGCCAAATCTAGAGTCGCTCCAACTAAAACCATTAGTACTGCTCCTCTTGAGCTTTTAACTGCAAAAATGATGGCGCTGGAACTGGAGCTGAAAGTCAGGCGATTTTTTTTTGGGCCGATTCGTTGATCACACTATGCTGGATAAATGCGAAATCGCATAATTGGAAAATATTCATTGCGTATCGTATCTCCAAGATTCAAAAGGAAACATGATTTGTCGGGTGATGATGCCGGCTGATATCGCAGATTCCGAATTTTAGTTGTGCGGTTCGAGTTTTCTCAAATGTGACCAATTGTCGTGGCCACTGATTCTGAAACCATTTCCCATAAGCGATGAAATACTCGAAAAGCGACCAATTAAGTTTGCCTGGTCTACGAAAATTGTTGAGGATGTCTTAAGCTCAATGAATTTATTCGAAGATTATCAACTACTGAAGGGTGGTTGTACTGTTGATAACAATAGTCACCTTAAGTGTTTGGCACCATTTCTGGATGAATTCGGTTTGTTGAGAGCAGGCGGATGACTTTATCGCCCATTTGGTAGTATTAAATGAATTTTGCACACCAACAGAAGGTCATAGATATTTTGAATTCCACCAGCGATCATAATCAGTTAATGGAAAAGTCAGCCACCTTCATCGCCGGTAAGGTAACCGTTTTATAATCCACCAAGCTACCATATTAGTTAATTTTTGAAGCCATACTATTTCTTATTGTTTTTAGAAGAAATATCTAATTTGTATACGAATGGAAGCTTATTCTCCTTTACGGTAGGATTTATGATTCTTCAAATAAATTTTGTTGAAATTGCCAATCATTTCACCCTCTTGCCATTTCTTACATAATAAAAACAAAACAAGAAACGGCATGGTATAGACGAAAACACTGTGCGTACCCTCTTTACATTTTACAATAAATAATTTTCTTTGAGAGAAATGTATCAAAAAAAAAAAAAAAGCTCATGCTATGCAGTAACTCAAAAAGGTTATCAAAAATTCATCAGCTATCATAATATTTTTTTCAATTTTTCAGCAGAGCTTCTATCAATCAAAACCAAAAAAAAAAAAAAAAAATTCAGGAGCTTCACAAATTCGTTATGTTTGAATTTTTCCTATGCCAAATATTCCAAATGAATTTCTGTTTAAAAAGAAATTAATTTCACAAATTTCGTTTCTTGATTCTCGTACATTATTATTTGAGAATTCATGGGAATTTTTTTTTTTTTTTTGTACTTCTATTCAGCATATTTTTTGCTTTCATTTGCTTTTTGCAGTTAGTATGTGTATTGCTTGAATAATATGGTAACAGCAGACGATATATTTTATTCATGTATGTCAGGTGTAGATGATTTATAGGTTTTAATTTTAAGTATCATAATTTTTAAAACAAAATATTTTTGGCTGACTAGCATCCATGATTTAATATCAATTCGAAATGTTAGGTATACGTACACATTGAATCGTATCTTAAGCAAATTATATAATAATTTTTTAAGTTGTGCATGTAGTATACTTCTTCTCGTAAATTTAACGTGCGATTTCTATTTTTATTTTTCAGGTACATTATGTATCAATATTTAATTTGGAAAAACGAAGAATTTGTGACAAAAAATCAATTGTAATCCATTTCATACCAATGTCTTTTGAAACTGAAAAGTTAAAGTGGTTGCTTTATCCAAGGTATATGTCAAAATCAACGTACTAGTTTTCCAACAAAAAACAATATACATGAATAAAATAAAGCTTTTAATTTAGAAAGGTATAGTGATGGATGGTGACAGAGGAAGAGGACGAAAATAGAGAACAAAACAACTTAAAGTTTTTCAGAAAATCCATCAATTCATTTCCTTATTCGGTATTTAAATTTCCAAACACAATACTGGGAGAGTATTTAGACATTTAAGTTGCTTAATTAATAAGCTCAATAAAGAAATTCTGATCATTCTAGGTCCATAATCCGAAAAGCTCATGATTTGACAAAACCTGTTTAGTAAAACCGAAAAATTATAAATCACTAGATTTGGAAATATGAACTTGAACAATCCTGTAACAATACGTCGTCAAATAGGTTTTTAAACGAAATAATCGACTACAAATCTGTAATATATGTCACATTATGAAACTGTTAAACAGGAGAGAGGCGAAGGGGGGGGGATTAATGTATTTTCTATATTTTTCAGTTAAGAGAAAAAATTATTGTCCATGAAAGTTGTGTTGCACAAAACAAAGTCACAATGAAGTGAGTGATTCATGTGCGTATATTGTTGATAGGATGTGATTGATTTAGAATTTAATCGAATACTGATACTTGTATAAATTCTTAATTGAAGTTTAATTGAAAAAGAAACTTTTTCTCGTATTGTATCAATGACTGTAAAATTTTCATAATACTTAACACCGATTTGGGATTGCAGCTTTATCGGTTCTTTTCTAACAACCATTATCCTATTAGATAATATTTGCTAAAAAAAACCGACAAAGAAGTAATCCAAAATCGATCTTTGCAAATGTCATGAAAAATTAGGTTCAATTTGTTGATGATAAGGCGTACCCTGAATTTATCAAACTATTGATTGATTGATTGATAGGGCGATACATGTTAAAAGTATCATCATACGAAAATTAAAATTTTATACTTCGTTCCCGGTACTCGGTCACTGTGAGAAGCCTTAAATAAGAGGCTGGTAGCAACATCAAATTCGTAAAGAAGTGAATCGAGCGAGAAAAGACAACATTTTTTCTTGTGGTAAATTGTATGCGCCCGTTTTTGAGTGATTTTTTCGTTTGAGTGTGTGTTTTCGTGGTTTGATCCACGATTATGTAATCCATTATTACATAAGTGGTGGACCACCACTTATGTAATAAGTAGTTTTGCTTAAATTAATTAATTTCGCGTGTGATTTTGTTTATTGAATTTCACGTGCAGTGAATATATTACGTGAGTGTAGTGGAAAGTGAAATTAATGGAAAGTTGATGCGAAATAAATTAAACAAGGAAAAATGTGTTCAATAACGCTCAGGTACCGTTAGGCAGGTATTTTTATACCACATGCATTGGTCAATATATATGTATGTGATATGAATTGTGTAAAAACATTTTTTTTGCTGTTTCTTGTATTTTATTATATATGATTTTACATTGGTAAGGATTATGTAGCATGTATAGACCATGTTTTCAAACATGAGTTAAGCATTAACTCTCGTGTTTTTGGCCATGCTCTCTTAGAATTTTTGATCAAACTTTGCGTATCTCTTAGAGTTTTGGATATATGTTTTTTTTGTATAGTCCTATACACCACAAAACCTTGTTGTTTATTGGACGTTTTAATTCTATTTGGCCCTATTTGTTAAATTCTTCCAAGTAGCACACAAATGCCATTTACGTAATTTTTTTTATTAGTCCTTTAGTGTCTATATCCAAAGGAACGGACATGATGCAAATCAAAAATATTTTTGTTGGGCCCACATTTTGTTTACAGATTCGTAAATACATTTCGGAAGAGAATCCTGTAATAGCACTAATTGCATCCATTAGTGTGAGTTTGGCAGTCATTTGTTTACGACGCGAAAATTATTGTCAGGCAACTTTTACTATGAAAAGGAAATTGAACAACGAGTTTGCTTGAAATTTTGTGTTTCCAATGGAATTACGGCTAAGGAATCTTTGAAAATGTTGCAGAAATGTTTTGGGGAGTCTACGCTATCGAGAACGCAAGTATTTGAGTGGCATAAAGCATTCAGTGAGGGTTGTGAGGTCGTAGAAAATTTGCATCATGTCCATTCACCTCTGTTAACGACGATAACATTGAAAAAGTGAATAAAATTACGCTCGAAAATCGTAGTGTTGGCATTTGAAAGATACCAGCGGCTCTCAACATCTGTTGTGGATCGACTCAATACTTTTTGGTTGATGTTATATTTTGGTTGAGTTATTACTGTTGACGAGACGTGTTTTTATGAATACGACGTCGAAACTGCCGAACAATCTGGCAAATGACGCACCAAAAATGAGCCAAAACCAAAAAAATACGTCAAAATCGGTCGAAAATCAAGGTGATGCTCATTGTTTTCTTCGTTTACCGTGGTGTGGTTTACCTTGAATTCGCTTCAGAGGGTCAAACGGTCAATAAGGCATACTATTTACTTAGCCATTTTTAAGCATCTACGTGAAGCGTTTCGTCGTAAGTGGCCTGATTTGTGGGCAAACAATTCATAGATTTTTAACTATGATAATACGCCGTCACGTTCCATTTTCGGATAAACGTGCGGCACTAATGGGGAATGCTGATAGGAGATTGTATTGTCTTGTGACTAACAACTTGTCAAACAAAAAAACAAAAAATTTACTAGCTATGACTGCATAGGGGGCTAAACCAGTTCGAGTCTATAATGCTAAAATTCCTCACCTATCCTTTCGGTGTTGTTATATGTAAAAGGGTGTACGTTGGACCTGGCGTCTCCCGGAAATCTTACTTCGGCTTGGTCGACTTATTATATGGATATGTTAAGTTGGATGTTTTTTTCGATAGATATGTGTGTGTGTGTGTGTGTATAAATATTTACTATTAAATAGTTGAAGAATCTTGTTAGTATTGTCGATGTATTGCTTCTTCATCATTGGATGAATTTTTATTGGTTTTGTGTTGTACCTAAACGTCGTATTTTGTATGAATAGTTTTTTTTTTGCTGTTAATGGGCCTCGGGCACCATCAAGTTGTTATTGGTTTTTCTCTATCCAAATATTTGTAAGTGCTATGCAGTTGAATAAGACGAGTACGCATACGAAATACACACAAGTAAAAGTTTTGGACATGGATTGGTAACAATTTTGATGAAATGCGTTGACAGAATATAAAATTTGAAGTTTGTGATTTAGAATTTGGAATGTGTAATTTGGAGTTTTGGGTTTGGAATTTGTTGTTTGGAATTTTTAATTAAAAATTTGAAATTTGGAATTTGGATTATGGGATTTGAAATTTGAAGTTTGGAATTTGGAATTTGACACAAAAATTTTTAATTTGGAATTTTGAATTTCGGATTTGAAATTTGGAGTTTCGGGTTTGGAATTTAAAATTTTGAATTTTGAATTTCAGTTTTGAAATTTGGAATTTGGAATTTGGGATTTGGAGTTTGGGATTTGAAATTTGAAATTTAGAATTTTACAATTTGAAATTTAAATTTCAAGTTTGGAATTTGGAATTTAAGATTTGAAATTTGGAATTGGGAATTTGTAATTTGAAACTTGAAATTTGGAATTTGAATTTTGGAATTTGGGATTTGCAGTTTGGAATTTGGAATTTGAGGTTTAAAATATGGAATTTGAAATTTCAATTTTGAAATTTGAAATTTGGAATTTGAAATTTGGAATTTGAAATTTGGAATTTGAAATTTGAAATTTGGAATTTGGGATTTGGGGTTTGGGATATGGAATTTGAAATTTGGAAGTTTAGAATTTGATTAAATTTGAAGTTTGGATTTTTGAGCTTATGGGATTTGGAATTTGGGATTTGAAGTTTGGAATTTAAATGAAATTTGAAATTTGGAGTTTGGAATTTGCGATTCGGGAGTTGGAATTGGGAATTTAAAATTTGAAATTTGGAATGTAGGTTTTGAAATGTGCAGCTTGGAATTTGGAATTATGAAATTGGAATTTGGAATTTGGAATTAGTATTTGGAATTTAAGATTTGAAATTTGGAATTTAGAATTTCAAATTTCAAATTTGGAATTTGGTATTTTGAATTTGGGATTTGAAGTTTTGGATTTGGAATTTAAAATTTTGAATTTTGAATTTCAATTTTGAAATTTGGAATTTGGAATTTGGGATTTGGAGTTTGGGATTTGAAATTTGAAATTTAGAATTTTACAATTTGAAATTTAAATTTCAAGTTTGGAATTTGGAATTTAAGATTTGAAATTTGGAATTGCGAATTTGTAATTTGAAACTTGAAATTTGGAATTTGAATTTTGGAATTTGGGATTTGCAGTTTGGAATTTGGAATTTGAGGTTTAAAATATGGAATTTGAAATTTCTATTTTGAAATTTGAAATTTGGAATTTGAAATTTGGAATTTGAAATTTGAAATTTGGAATTTGGGATTTGGGGTTTGGGATATGGAATTTGAAATTTGGAAGTTTAGAATTTGATTAAATTTGAAGTTTGGATTTTTGAGCTTATGGGATTTGGAATTTGGGATTTGAAGTTTGGAATTTAAATGAAATTTGAAATTTGCGATTCGGGAGTTGGAATTGGGAATTTAAAATTTGAAATTTGGAATGTAGGTTTTGAAATGTGCAGCTTGGAATTTGGAATTATGAAATTGGAATTTGGAATTTGGAATTAGGAATTTAAAATTCGGAATTTGCAGTTTTGGGTTTGGAATTTTGAATTTTGAATTTGAAATTTGAAGTTGGTATTTGGAATTTAAGATTTGAAATTTGGAATTTAGAATTTCAAATTTCAAATTTGGAATTTGGTATTTTGAATTTGGGATTTGAAGTTTTGGATTTGGAATTTAAAATTTTGAATTTTGAATTTCAATTTTGAAATTTGGAATTTGGAATTTGGGATTTGGAGTTTGGGATTTGAAATTTGAAATTTAGAATTTTACAATTTGAAATTTAAATTTCAAGTTTGGAATTTGGAATTTAAGATTTGAAATTTGGAATCGGGAATTTGTAATTTGAAACTTGAAATTTGGAATTTGAATTTTGGAATTTGTGATTTGCAGTTTGGGATTTGGAATTTGAGGTTTAAAATATGGAATTTGAAATTCCAATTTTGAAATTTGAAATTTGGAATTTGAAATTTGGAATTTGAAATTTGAAATTTGGAATTTGGGATTTGGGGTTTGGGATATGGAATTTGAAATTTGGAAGTTTAGAATTTGATTAAATTTGAAGTTTGGATTTTTGAGCTTATGGGATTTGGAATTTGGGATTTGAAGTTTGGAATTTAAATGAAATTTGAAATTTGCGATTCGGGAGTTGGAATTGGGAATTTAAAATTTGAAATTTGGAATGTAGGTTTTGAAATGTGCAGCTTGGAATTTGGAATTATGAAATTGGAATTTGGAATTTGGAATTAGGAATTTAAAATTCGGAATTTGCAGTTTTGGGTTTGGAATTTTGAATTTTGAATTTGAAATTTGAAGTTGGTATTTGGAATTTAAGATTTGAAATTTGGAATTTAGAATTTCAAATTTCAAATTTGGAATTTGGTATTTTGAATTTGGGATTTGAAGTTTTGGATTTGGAATTTAAAATTTTGAATTTTGAATTTCAATTTTGAAATTTGGAATTTGGAATTTGGGATTTGGAGTTTGGGATTTGAAATTTGAAATTTAGAATTTTACAATTTGAAATTTAAATTTCAAGTTTGGAATTTGGAATTTAAGATTTGAAATTTGGAATTGGGAATTTGTAATTTGAAACTTGAAATTTGGAATTTGAATTTTGGAATTTGGGATTTGCAGTTTGGAATTTGGAATTTGAGGTTTAAAATATGGAATTTGAAATTTCAATTTTGAAATTTGAAATTTGGAATTTGAAATTTGGAATTTGAAATTTGAAATTTGGAATTTGGGATTTGGGGTTTGGGATATGGAATTTGAAATTTGGAAGTTTAGAATTTGATTAAATTTGAAGTTTGGATTTTTGAGCTTATGGGATTTGGAATTTGGGATTTGAAGTTTGGAATTTAAATGAAATTTGAAATTTGGAGTTTGGAATTTGCGATTCGGGAGTTGGAATTGGGAATTTAAAATTTGAAATTTGGAATGTAGGTTTTGAAATGTGCAGCTTGGAATTTGGAATTATGAAATTGGAATTTGGAATTTGGAATTAGGAATTTGAAATTCGGAATTTGCAGTTTTGGGTTTGGAATTTTGAATTTTGAAATTGAAATTTGAAAGTTGGTATTTGAAATTTAAGATTTGAAATTTGGAATTTAGAATTTCAAATTTCAAATTTGGAATTTGGTATTTTGAATTTGGGATTTGAAGTTTTGGATTTGGAATTTAAAATTTGAAATTTAAATTTTAAGTTTTGTAGTTTGGAATTTGAAATTTAAAATTTGGAATATGAAATTTTGGATTTTGGAATTTTGGATTTGGGATTTGGAATTTGAAATTTGGGATTTAGAATGTGTGATTTTAAATTTGTAGTTTCTAAGGATATGTATCCGAATCCCTGAAATCAAAATCCAAAAGACAAAATCCAAAAAGCAATAGCTCAACTTCCAAAATCCAAAAGAGACAAAATTCAAACTTTCAAAATCCATAAGTGGCGAGATCCCAAAAATAAAAAAAAATAAAAATCCAAATTAGTTTAAAAAATAAAACTATAAATATGTATTTAAATTAATTTGAATATAATTGTTGTTCTAATGTACATGAGTTTCTTAAAAAATAATAATTCTTCTTAAGATTAATGACTAAATAAAACTTAAAATTTTAACATAGTGAAATATTATAAGAAATTGACTTCAAGTACTCAAGCATGTTCATATTTTTCCTTTTTTGGAGTACTTCTTCATTCCTTTTGATGTGTTGAATTGTTTTTTTCCTCGCGAAAAGCTGTTCGCCAGATTTGATTTTCTCTATTTTGTTGAAAATTACCAAAATCTCATTTTGTATTCCATTTATATTGGCATACAACCCATAATTTTTGTCCCTAATTATTATTTTTAGCCTATTGTACCACGCTTCAACGAAATTCTGTCTCCAATACACCAGAATTCTCTTGAATATCGCGATTTTATGTTTTTTGTGCCGCTTATGTAGTTTTTGTTAAACCAACGCGCTATGGTTTTCCCATCTGGATCTTCCACATAGTTATTCAATATATTAAATAGGTTCCTAATTCGTTTGCGGGTACAAAATCCAAACTTTTCAGAATGCATACTTGCAAATTAAATTCTTCGCTAATTCCATATTTGGCAGCAAGTCTGTTTATCTGCACCCGTTGCCATAATATTTGGCCAAAATGGAAAATGCAGTCTTTATAGTTCGCCGCTGGGAAGAATATTTTTGCTGCTGATGGTATCGATATTTCAAAATCAGAAATTACACGTATATAACTTTATTGACATGCTCCTAAATAGAAATAGAAAGTTTTCTTTTATAAGGGTGTAGTGGTAAATCCGGCATTTGGCGCATGTTTATTTATTACACGTTTTCAGAAAATAATGATTGTTGGAATTACCTGAAATTGCTATCCACCCATCAGCTATTACCCATTTTTAATACTTTTGGATCCAACTAGTCTCAATTTTGTTGGAAATGTCTAAACTCTCATTTTGCATTCCATTTATAATGGCATACAACCCTCAATTTTATTTCCCAATTATTATTTTTAGCCTATTATGCCACGCTTCAACAGAATTTTGGTGGATATCGCGATATGATATTTGAAATTTGAAGTTTGGAATTGGGAATTGGAAATTTGAGATTTGGAGTTTGAAGTTTGGAATTTAGAACTTGAAATTTGAAATTCAAAATTTAGAATTTATTTTTTTAATTGTCCAAGATGAAGAGTTTCTGGATTCAAATCGTTTGTTGATAACATTGTTGGTTGGAGCTAGGTTAATAAAAATTCAGATTTCTAAATCAAAATGATTCTGAATTTAAATTTAGAAAGCTTCTTCTAGCGGGAATTTTGTTTAGCAGATTGTGCGTTTAAAATTAAAATAAAATTTGTTAGCCAAATCATATATTTGTGCTAATTGTTTGTCATATCGTACTAACATATCGTAGAACATACTAATGTGGATACTCAAATTATTTAATTTAATTTAGTATTGACAAATTAAAGCAGCTGTTATCATTTAATAAATTTCAGATTTAATTTAAATTATTTCGCGGTGGGATTTTAAGCAGAATAGCCATAAGCTATTATTTATTTTAATTTTGATTTTGGAGGTAGTTTTTAGAGTCAATAGCTATAAATTTGGAAATGAAATTTTATGGGGTTTCAGATTTTTTATGGGTTGGGTATGAAATCTTACATTACACAATCTTGCAACACAAAACCTTGCATACAAAATCTAGCATTACAATATCTTGCAATTACAAAATCTTGCAATTAAAAAATCTTGCATTACAAAATCCTGCATTACAAAATCTTGCATTATAAAATCTTGCATTACAAAATCTTGCATAACAATTTCCCGTACATTTATAGAATCGCACGCGCGATTCTGTAAATGTACGGGAAATTGTTATGCAAGATTTTGTAATGCAAGATTACAAATCAGTGGTGATTCAATTCTACTGTATTGCACAATAAAATAAAATCAAAGTTCCCTTTCTTCCACATACATATTCATAATCAGAAACATAATAAAATATATTAACAAACAAAAATTGCTCTATTAATGTACAAGTAAGTACGGTTTATGATAATTTTGAATAATGCATATTTATATTACATAATAATATTTTTTATAGAAATGAATATGAGTATTTCTACAGTGGTTTCCAATAAAGGAAAAGACAAATTAATCATTGACGGATTTGGCTTCCACCTAGCCCATAAAACTAAAAAATCATACAATTGTATGTGTAGCCAGCAGAAGAAATTTTCATGCAATGCGCGTGTAGCAACACGTTTAATAAATGAAAAACACGAAATTATTAAGGCACCATCTGTGCATTCCCATGCACCTATAACGCACGAAAAAACTATTTGTAAAACTAACTATATTTTGAAAACCACAGCTAAAAATTGTGATATTCCGCCATCTCGTATTATTACTGACTCAATTGTGAATACATATAGCATTTCGCGGGTTTACTTACCAAGCAAAGAATCTCAAAAAATCTTGCGCGTGCCCACTAGACAACAAAGGAGCCAAACAGTTTAGAGGCAATTAATATACCTGAAGAAATACGCTACATGGAAGGAGAGTTATTCGTTCTGCCTGAAGATTGTTGCGTGGGAGAAAAAATTATTTTACTCGGTACTAAATCCTCTTTAACGCTTCTTGCAGAATGCAATTGTTGGATTATGGACGGAACGTTCCTTCCATAATGCGATAACTGTTTTCTATACATGGAAACGTTGAAGGGGAGATAGTGTTTTCGCGAGAAAATTGTACGCTTGATTCAATAGAATTTATTGGCTAATTTTTATTATTTATTAGATTACAACAAAAATTTATGTTTGTTAAGTTACAATTTATTGAATAGTTTATTAGATTTCGTACAAAATTTGAGAAATTATAAGATTTTATTTATTAAAATAAATGTTATTATATATTTTATAATGATGTTTATAATTACAATTTTTATTATTAAAAAATGTCGCAAATATGTTTTCTTTGTAAATACTCACAGTTGTTTTTCGCTTGATGTTCGATCGCAAAGTGAAAGAAAATTTTGTTTTTATTTTGCAAGCTATGTGCCATAAACAATTCAACGTAACAAGTTGAACAGTGGGTTTCGCCCTTGTTTATGGCACAATGCAGAATGATAACGCAGAATGATATAAAATGCATATTAAGATAATGCAGGAGTTACGTCATTTTGCTTGACATTTTGTTATTAAAATTTAAATTATTTTAAAATTAGCTTAGGCAAAAGCAGTCTGGCCCGGAAAATAAATTAAATTTTAAAATGTGTATCCGAGACGAAAAACGTAAGTATTTATGTACATATTGCGATAGTTTGACAGTGAATTTAATATATTTTTCTTTTCTAAATTACATGATTCGATTCTCTGAGTTGTATGTAAATATAATTTGACCTTGATATCAAATAAAGTAAGTATATAATTCAATAATGTAAATATGTCAAAGGACTAAAATTAATTGTATTTCTAGGTTTTACATACGCAAAATAAGTGAAATTAATTGTGAAAAATTATGAACATTAAGAATTCAATTGTTTCAATTATTTTGTATATAAATAAAGTGAAAAGTATTCTTACAGAATGTAGTTTTATTGTTGTTGTGTTGGATTCTGGTGTTGTGTTTGTGTTTTATCATCTTCATCGTCTATTGGTAATGGAACTATTTTCACTAATGGCCTAGTGAATTCTCCTCGTTGTGATTTGACAGTGACAACACGAACTAAGTTGTCCGATCCTGGATGCAATTGAGTAATACGCCCCAGTAACCAGCAAGATTGTGGAACGTCGTCGTCTCGTATTAGCACCAGTTGACCAACTTTAATGTTTGTGAATCTGTGCTGCCATTTTGCTCGTTGGTTTAATGTGCACAGATAATCTCGTGCCCAAGTTTTCCAGAATCCCTGTACTCTATTTTGTACATTTTGCCACTTTGAAAGACGTGATTGATTTATGTGTGACAAATCAGGCTCTGGAATGGCAGTAATTGGTTCTCCAATTAAAAAATGCGATGGCGTTAACGCATCGTAACTCGTGACATCTTCAGAAATTGCGCAGAGTGGCCTCGAATTCAAAATGCCCTCGATTTGAATTAACATGGTTTCAGCTTCTTCGTGAGTTGGAGATGTTGAACCAATGGACCTTTTCATATGCTGCTTTACTGATTTGATATTAGCTTCCCAAAGCCCCCCGAAGTGTGGTGCTTGAGCTGGATTGAAAGTGAATTCAATTTTCTGAGGAGATAAAAAAAATTGGATTAGCTTATTGTGATTTTCGGTTTTGAACAAGTCAAATAATTCGCTAAGCTCTCGTTTACTGCCCACATAGTTTGACCCGTTGTCGCAATGAATTTTGACTGGACATCCTCTCCGCGCTATGAACCTCTTCAATGCAGATATAAAAGCTGGTGTGGT
The DNA here is from genome assembly GCA_963556165.1 of Tipula helvola. Taxonomy (NCBI): domain Eukaryota; kingdom Metazoa; phylum Arthropoda; class Insecta; order Diptera; family Tipulidae; genus Tipula; species Tipula helvola. The sequence goes on along the minus strand of OY744481.1, from coordinate 346,742,138 downwards.
CATGTCAGTCACGAGCTCGATGTGAATAGCTTTGACAGACATACAGACAAATAGGGCTATCCAAGCCTTGGATAACTGCGGCTTCCCTGGACCTTTTCGATTTCGTAGATACAATGGACCTGCGTAATCAACCCCGACGTATAAAAAGGGTCGACCGATGCTCACTCGTTCAGCTGGAAGGTTGGCCATCAATTGTTGGTTTTTGAATTTCTTCTGTCTGAAGCATGGAATACATTTGGTTACATAATAGCGACATAAATTACGACAGCCGATAATCCAAAAGCGCTGGCGTAATAGGCTGGTTAGTAGTGTTGGACCGGGATTTAAATTCTTCATGTGGTAATCAGCGATCAGCAATCGGACAAACATGTGATGTTTTGGCAGAATTATCGGATGTTTTGCATCAAAATTGCATGATGATTTTTCAATTCTGCCACCCACACGAATGAGGTTATCTTCGTCTAAAATTGCTTCTGTATAATTCACCATTCTCCTGAATGGCACGTATTTTGCTCTGGAATAATTGTTGAGCCCATTTAACCTTCATCCGTCCCTCGCGTCATTTTTGACCAAATCGAATATTATTTTTCAAATATCTTGTTAAATTAAACCATTAAACATGTTTTGCTTTGTGACTTTTATTTAAATGTATTAGTTATGATTTACTCAAAGAATTGGAATTTTCTGATTAACCGTTACCCTGCTACGAAATAAGTAACACTAAAGATCTTGTGGTCAAAAATGACCAATAGATGAATTTCACATTATTTGCTTTTCCAATTTTCGTCTAATGGTAAAACTAAAATCATTTTGTACATACACATACATACATAATATTTTTCAAAGATGTCAACGGCAACTGAAGAAGAATTAGCTGAAGGAGGGCATATCATTTTCCCCTGATGACCTGATGATGATACATGTTCTGAAATTTCGGATTACGTAGAACTTCATGTATTCTTGTGAAAGTGATACTTCTAAAACGGTTCAAAGTAATTTCAAGAGTCATGAGATTTGATGATTGTAGCACACGTGACACGAGCTAGTCGTAAATGTATCAATATGTTAGCACTAGGGATGCAACATCGAAGCCAAATATCGATGTTTGACATCGAAACTTACATCGAACTGTCGAACATCGATGTAGAAAAAACATCGGAGTAAATCATCGATACATCGATGTATCGAAATACTACTCAATTTTGTTGGTTTTGGTGCACACTTTACAGTTGTTGTTAGTAGCGGTTACAAAAAAACCACCATGTATTTCTTTATTTGTACGTACATTTTTTAATTCGTTGTTGTTCGTAAATTTTTTTTTTTCGATACAATTCGTGTGAAACTGTATACAAGTGCCACTATTTGTATTATACACTATGTATGAGTATTTTTTTATTGTACTTGTACAATCTATATATCGCGTAATACAAAAAAAATGGTCGATGGTTGAATTCGATGTTTCAAAAACATCGATTTATTATCGATGTATTGAAATATCATACATCGATGTAAAAATATCGTAACATCGACCATGAACCATCGATTACATCGAAACATCGATGTATATTTTGCATCACTAGTTAGCACCAATTCGAGAAATACGGGTAAAGTGGGTGGATATATTACCGAAATCCTCACAATTGACGAGCAGTTGGTTGGATTTCGTGCACGGTGCCCTTTTCGACAGTATATACTGGATAAACCCTCCAAGTATGCTATTATGTTTTGGCTGCTCTGCGGTAGTGAAATCTCTTATGTTTGGAACGTACAGCCATACTTAGGAAAGGAGGCAGGCACATCACCTGAGAGAAATCAAGGTTTACTTGTAGTCTTTGGTTTGTGTATCCCGCAGCATATAAAAGATAGAAACATTACATATGATAACTTGTTTACATCCTATACGAACTGGGCAAATGCTACTGAAACGCTACATGACCATGATTAGAACAATTCGAAAGAAAAAAACATCAATACTACCGATTATTCTAGAAATCAGAAACAAGCTTTTGTATTCCTCTACTTTCGCTTTTACTAAGGATACAACCTTGCTATCATACATCACAAACACATATATGTAAGTGTGAATTTTTGCAGAGACAACCAAACAAAAAATATTTTATTGGACTGCAATAAAACGAAAGGCGGTGTTGTCAACATGGTCGATAAAACGATTGCTTGCTATACTTGTAGATGTAAAACAAATAGATAGCCAGAATAGTGTTCACTAACATATTGAATCAGTAATAAATGTGCTCGTGCTATTCACTAGTGTTTGCCAGATTGGAGTAATAAGAAGCATTATAGAAGCCGACTATTAATTGAAACACTGGGTGAGTCGTTGATCAAGCCACGTAGGTCTAGAAGGGTTTACCTCTCACGGTCTACAGATTGGCGCAATCTGATAGCAGATTCGACATCAAGCGTTGCAAAATTTTCAACCCCGAGATCATCTACAGAATAAGCAGGAGCACTGAAAAGAGGCCTTCGCAGTTTCGGACAAAATTCGTACAACAGGCACACTATGTAAGAAATTTATTTGCAAAGCTCATACTAAGAATGTGTACCATCAGTGTACGAAATAAAATATGAATTGTTCTTAATAAATAAACATTGAAATTATTTTAAATTACCGTGTTATCTTTTGTTTTAATAATTAAATTTGGAAACAAAAATTTACATCGTATTGCTTAGTGTACATTTGCTGTTGAATTTATTTTGGTCATTTTTGACCAAAGGAACTTTAGTGTTACTTTTTTTTAGGGACGGATGAAGGTTAATACAAGCCTTTTCTGCATACGTGATTTCTTCAACTGATAGTGGTAGAACAAGTTCGATGTTTGAATTTATCACTTTGGTTTCTTGTGATGTGCGTGAAATCAGCAATTTACAGCGTGTTTTATGAATAAATCTGTAAACGTAACCGATGATTCGATAAATCTTTGACAATGATGAACATTTTTCAAACAGTATTGAACAAAAATGTGTGGTCAGCTGAACATGATGCACTAGCAAATATTTGTTGCGAACTTCAAGCAAAGATTCATCCGGGTGGGTTAGAATGTGCTTTTGGCTTGGCCAATGACTAGAATCCATTGACAACCAATCTGGACCTTTAAACCAAAACTTGTTGTTGATTAGTTTTTCTGGATCAACACCTCGAGACAGCAAATCAGCCGGATTATGTTTACCAGGAACGTGTGACCACATCTGTCTTGGCAGTGTTTCTAATATGGTCGAAGTCCGGTTTCCGATGAAACTTTTCCATTTCCTTGGATAGTCTGATAACTAAGAGAGTACGATTATAGAATCCGACCATGATGCGTTGAGTGAATTGAAACCGCTGAGTTGTTTTGGACATAAGACATCAACCGGCTAAGTAGTACAGCAGCACACAATTCTAGACGGGCTACAGTGACTTGTTGAACCGGAGCGACTTTTGATTTAGCTGCAATTAAATGAATGTGAATTTGGCCATTATTGTCTTCAATTCGCAGGTAAATAACAGCCCCGTATGCTTTCTCCGATGCATCAGCGAAACCGTGAAGCTGGGCGGATTTAATTTGATTCTGTGATGTGTGCAGGTACCTTGGAATCTCTATAAGTTCCAAATGATGAAGATTGTTGCGTATTTTGGACCATTGCTCTAAGACATCTTGTGGTAGTCTTTCATCCCATTCAACTTTGCGAAGCCACAGTGTTTGGAACAATAGCTTCATTGTGATGATAACTGGAGCCAGCCAACCTAGAGGATCAAAGATACGTGAAACTTCAGATAATAAATTTCTTTTTGTTAAAGTTTCTTTATGTGACGGTGTAACTTTAAATAGAAAACAATCCTTTTGTGGATTCCAGCTTATCCCCAATGTTTTAATGGTCGATTGCCCGTTTACGTCTAGAATTGCCACCTCTCGATCAATGTTAGGTATCATTCTAAGTAAACGTTGATCATTCGACATCCACTTGCGTGTTTTGAATCCGGCTTTACTAAGTAACGAATTCATATTATGATACAATGAAATCGCATCTTCTAAGGAGGCACAACCGGTCAGCATATCATCTACATAAAAATTGTCGGTTAGACATTGTGCTGCATCAGGATAGTTTTCGTGATAATCTTTGGCTAGTTGATGTAAACTACGAATTGCCAAGAAAGGAGCACTAGATAAGCCGTAGGTTACGGTAGTCAATTGGAACTCTTGAATTTGTTGATCTGGTGTCTTCGAATGCCACAAAATCCTCTGATAGCGCCTTTCATCTGGATGTACAATGACTTGTCTGTACATTTTTTCGATGTCACCACATACAGCTATTGGTTGTTCTCGAAAACGAAGCAACAGTGTGGTAAGATCGGTTTGGATAGTTGGTATACGGCGCGTAATTTCGTTGTGCTGCTTTGGGCCTTTATCACGCAATGATGAGGTAGATGATAATTGTTTTCGTCGGTATTTTGTATAGTCTCCATGTGACCCAATTGCTCGTATTCTTCCATAAATGAAGCATATGAATCTGAGATATTCGGATTTTGAGTGAGCTTACGATCAAGAGTCATTAGCCGTTTTACTGCAGCTTGGTAAGTTGATCCCAATTGATGCACTGTTGTCTTAAATGGAAGTCTGACCACATATCTACCTTCTGGATTACGTTTGGTATGTTGTATGTAGTGAGCTTCACAGTATTGTTCTTCCTCCGTAAATTTTGGCTTTGATGATGGAACTTCTTCCATTTGCCAGAATCTTTGGAGCATATGTAGATCGGCAACATTATTTGTCGTAGTGATGTGGTGGAAATTGAGTGATGGCTTTGTTTCTGAATTAAGACAGCCACCAAGTATCCAACCAAATTGCGTTGATTGAGCAAATAGATGTTCCTCGATCTTGATTTTTTGCTGGAGTAGTACCTCCAGAAATACATCATTACCTAGAATGATGTCGATTGCTGCTGGACGATTATAAGCTGGATCGGATAGGTCTAAAGATTGAATAGCAGGCCACTGGCGGTCATCAAAGTGGTGTGATGGTAATAGTGGTGTTAGCTTCTTTAGGATTACAGCATTGATTGATAAGCGGTAATCTTGATTGTATCGTGAGGTGATTGTGAGAGCAACTTCTCCTTTTGATGATTCGACTTTGTCGGAACATATTCCGCTGACAGTAATTGATGAGTGTTTTCTTCTTAACCCAACTCTTTGTACACAATTATCGGCTATGAGTGTCGATTGCGAGCCGGAGTCCAGAAGTGCTCTGCAAACGTGAGATTTCCCATAATCATCGACAACATAAAATGCAACTGTTGATAATAAGATTTTGCTAGGATCGAACTCATACGAATCTGAAATGCTAAAAGAACTGTGAGTATACATATTTTGCGAGTTTTTTGTATTAGTATTATTATTAGATGTTGACGGTTGATGGTTAAGTGTAGCAACTTCATCTTTCGTATTGGCTGCTAAAGAATCACACTCAACTGCTGATGTTGCCAAATTGGTAGCATATGATTGAGCATTGTGACCCTTTTTGTTGTATGTGTAATTGTCCTTATGCTTGTTGTCGAATTCATGGACTAACGTATGATGCTTTTGGTTGCAACGGTAACACCGATGTTTGTTTAGGCAGCTTTGAATATTGTGATTACCAATAAGGCAATTCTCGCAGAGTTTGTTTGTTTCCAAGAACTGCTTTCGAGAACTAATTTTCATCTTCTTGAATTCGAAGCACCTGTATAACGGATGATTAAGATTACATAACACACATTTAATTAGGGTATTTATTTCTTGCGTCGTGTGAAGTTGAACAGTTTGTCTACTTGATTTTATGTTCATGTTTCGACTTGTAGACGATGAAATGCATATATCGAAAGCATCACATCTTTCGGTTAAAAATTGAATTAATTTATCAATTGTAGGATTATCGTCATTAACGGTATGTTCTGCCCACGCTTGCTGAGTTTCTGTATCAAGCTTTCGGAGTAAGATATGGATCAGCCATGGATCACGTTCTTCTAACTTTAGCGCTGTTAAACCACGAATACATTCATCCGCATTATCACATATCACTCGTAATTGTTTGTTTGACCCTGGTTGCATTGGGGCTTGATTCATAAATAAATCAATGAATGCTTTTACTGTATATTTTTTATTGTCGTAATGTTTTGTCAGCTTATTCCAAGCCGTTGAATAATTTGCATCAGTTAATGCAAAATGGCGAATAACAGATGATGCGTCACCTTTGAGCAGACTCTTCAAATACTGAAATTTATGTATGTTTGGTAATTGATCGTTGTTGTGAATGGTGGTTACAAATTGGTCTTGGAAAGAAGGCCATTTAGCGTAATCACCTGAGAAACTTTCAATCACGACACGTGGTAATCTAATTTCAGAAGCTTGATGTGTTGTACGATCATGCGGAAATTCGAATGCGGAACGATTAAACCCAGCGACATTTGCATTATTTTCGGGTTCCAGTATACTAGACGAGCGTTTCTTCATCAAACGTTTCAACATAGATTTTGCTTCAAAAACTGATCTTCAAAATCTTTAGTCACAGAACTATCTGAATCACTTTTGTCGAGAACTTTAATAGTATTATCACATTGATGAAATTCAACCCACGCTTGATTTAAAATATCAATACGCGTCTCAAGCTGTTCTATATAAAATGTGTCGTCTTGATCTTGATTCCATTCAGCGACAGCTTTATCGACATATACTTTCACGTTCTTCACTGTATTGATTACTCCATTCCGTTTTTGAATCGCTTGCTCTAACTCAAGGGTCATTATTAACATTGATTTAATGGCCTTGCAAAACGGAAATATTCACTGGATGTTATTTTCACTTATCTACACGATTATTTATTATGAAATAGCACTAAACTAGTTTGTACACTTTTATTGAAAAATAAATCGGGATTTAAAGTTTATTCCCGGGTTTCGGCACCAAAAAATGTTTTCGCGAGAAAATTGTACGCTTGATTCAATAGAATTTATTGGCTAATTTTTATTATTTATTAGATTACAACAAAAATTTATGTTTGTTAAGTTACAATTTATTGAATAGTTTATTAGATTTCGTACAAAATTCGAGAAATTATAAGATTTTATTTATTAAAATAAATGTTATTATATATTTTATAATGATTTTTATAATTACAATTTTTATTATTAAAAAATGTCGCAAATATGATTCCTTTGTAAATACTCACAGTTGTTTTTCGCTTGATGTTCGATCGCAAAGTGAAAGAAAATTTTGTTTTTATTTTGCAAGCTATGTGCCATAAACAATTCAACGTAACAAGTTGAACAGTGGGTTTCGCCCTTGTTTATGGCACAATGCAGAATGATAACGTAGAATGATATAAAATGCATATTAAGATAATGCAGGAGTTACGTCATTTTGCTTGACATTTTGTTATTAAAATTTAAATTATTTTAAAATTAGCTTAGGCAAAAGCAGATAGTACCACTGGTTTTTTGGATAATGAGCGAAAAATCCAGAAAGTGCTACAATCAATTATTTTTCGAATTGAGGAAAATTAGCCTTCAATACGAATTGAGTCTTAATCCAGAAAGAAGATTATGCGGTTTTGAAAAGGCTATTGTTTCGTCCGCCAAAGCTTTTTTCCCTCAATCAACTTTCAAAGGCTGCCAGTTTCATTTTGGACAAATAATTTGGCGGAAGGTCCAAAAAAATAGATTAGCTGCAAAATATTGGAATTCAGAAGAAATCTCTCTAAAAATCCGGATGATTAAAAGTCTCTCATTCGCACCATCAGACGAAGTCTGATTTGAGGACAACGATTTAAAAAATATAGGGAGCTGGTTCAAAAAAAATTATATTGGTGATTTGAATGTGCGCCCCAAATATAATCCCAAATTTTGGACAGTTGGGAACGCAGAAACAGGTACGGAGTGTTTTCCGCGGACTCAAAATAATGTCGAGGCATAGCACCGGAGATTAAAAGTGGTTGTTGGGAAACGCCATGCAGGCTTATATAAATTGATCAAAGATCTATCGAACGAATTAATTGTGGCCAAACATCATGTAGAGATATTTCGAAATGGTGAACAACTATCGAAAAAAATCAGATCATCATAAAAAACAAAAGAATAAAAAAAATTATACGGAACAGAGGCAGTTATGGTAAAACTGACTTTCTTAGGAGAATTGCGCAAAATACAATAATTCTTAATTAAGATATTTTTACAAACATTTGATATTTAAACAAAAAAATTTAAATTGATTATATGCATTTTGTTTTCTGAAATTAACTGTAAATTATATGAATTGAAATAATTAGCGATTATAAATTATAAAACTGCTTTTAACTTTTATTTAATAAAGCCTAACAAAAAAAATATTTAAAAGATTTTGTATTGCAAGATTTTGCAATTGCAAGATTTTGTAATTGCAAGATTTTATAATGCAATATTTTGATGTTGCAAGATTCATTAAAAAAGCAAGATTTTGTTACTGTAAAATTTTGTTACTGCAAGATATTGTAATGCTATATTTTATACCGATCATATTTTTTATCTACTGGTTTTAGAATTTAATTTAAAATATTAAAAAAAAAATGAAATATAGATATTTAGTATTTAATATTCATAATTTAGAAATAACATTTTTTATTCATCAGCCGTTAAAATCCGAAAAAAAAATAAAAATTAGTTTTCTTTTAGTCATAAAGAAAACTAATTTGTAGCTTTTTTCACTATACATGAGATAAATCGACAGTACATTTCTAAAAAGTAGGCAAGCAATGGAAATTAAAATACAAAAATTCACAGCAACTGTAACTGAGGACCAAAAAAAAGTTAGGCAACTTTCCGTGATTTGTCTGTTACACAGAAAGTAAATTATATGCAACACTTACATGCACCGTTATTTTTTTTTTTGATTTATTTACGTCTTATAGAAAAAGTTTTGGAAGCTTGTAGGTAGTAAAAATACCGCTTTTAAAAATTCCTTACTTTAAATTGTCATCTTTAAATACTTTTTTTTTTGCAATTTAATGGGGTCTTCAATTTTGAAGGGATAGTTTACTTTGGATTGTTCGGTGTTTCTTTCTTGGGACTTTTTCGTTCGGGAATATGATGGTTACCATAACTTTTCTACAAATTACATATTTTCGACAGAAAAAATCTGAAATGGGACCAAATTCCGAAAATAAACAATCTCGAGAGACAGAACTTCATTTGGTCGAAAAAAATAATCCCGAAATTTTTAAATTAATTAAATTAATTATAAAATATAAATGACTAATCAAATGTTTTAGACATTTCTAGACATTTGTTGCAACTTTAAGCATCTGTGGAACATCTATCAGTAGAAACGGAATGAGAAAAACAATGCCTTTAAAATATGCACGCAACATTGATACAGCGATTTCCAAGATCATATATGTTCAATTCTCTAAATTTCAACATTTTGGGGCATGTACACAAACTTTGTCTTTTTGAAGACATAAAAAAATTCAGAAATCTGTATCTGGAAATTTGTAGTAGAGCTTTAAGTTAAGAAGCGATACGATTGCGACAATTCCTTTGATTTGTGTCTGAAATTTCACGAAAATTTGAATTGTTTTTCTAGAACGTGTTACTGAATGTTGGTTAGTGTATCAAAAATGCATAGTCAAGCAATTTTGATAATAGTATGTATTCAGCAAGTCATGTTTTGCTGTATCAAATCTCCAACACTTGGTCTCATTTTTCTCCACCTCAATTTTTCATTTAGTTTTATATTTTACAAAAACCACCATTATACTGGAAAACTCGAAACCAAAGATATTTTTTTTTCCTACTGAATTTCCTTATTTTTTGTGCAGTACAGTTTGTGAATAAAAAAAAAATTATAAAATAGTTTTTCTTGTTTATTTCCGACAATTTTTATAGATCGAATAAAATACAAAAAACATAAAAATAATTTATTAGAATTTTACATAAATAATTTGGTTTTTGTTGTTGCAAATATTAATTTATATAAAAATTAAATAAAGTTAGAAGAAAAATTAGATGTAAGGTAAAATATTCTAACAAAAAAAAACGAAGCATCTATTGCTAGCATCTATCAATTTTTAATTATTTTTGATTGCATTTCTTTAAAGCATAAACTATTTAAATTAATTTTTTTGATTTAGATAAATTGTTTCAATTTTATATCTACTCCTATAAATTGTTATGTACAATTTTAGACAAATTATGCAAATTATTGTGGTTTTGTCGGTAAAACTTGATTTATGGTGTTGTATGAAAATAATTATTATAAAATTGTTTTGGAAGTTGGAAAATACTTTTTTGGTTTTTGCTCTCTTTTTGTGCAAGTGAAAGATGATACTTTCTAGGAATTTTCATCAATTTAAATATAAACATTTCAGGGTTTTTGGATGATGCCAAAATTGATTTTATCTTCTTAATAATTATTGGAATGTTGAAATAAAAAGAGACATATAAATTTGTGGAATAAACGTAGTATATCCAATTGTACTCAGTAAAGATTTCTTGTATATGTCCAAGTTTCTACACCCATGAGATTTCCTCTAAACTTAGTTAGTAATGTAACCTATTTTCAATATTTTATTTATTTCCATGTAAATTTAGAATTTTTTTTAGACTCCTTAAAATTATAAATAAATTCAATTAATCCAGAGCTGCACTTCAAAAATTCGAAAAAAAAACTGCTCAATAAATTAATGACACACAATTAATAAACCAATAAAATAAAATATTCAATTTTAAAGATAAAAATTTTTAAGTTTTTTTTTTCTATAGTGTTTATATTTAGTATCTAAAATCATTCCACTGGTATAGACTCTAAGACTTCTTTGACGGCAAAATATAATTACTGTTTATTTTTGGTTAATACCCTTAAGAGGAGAGGGGAATACATGTAGGCCCATCCCAGATAACAATATGCTCTTTTTTATTACAAAAAAAACAATTTAGATTTTAAATAATAGACCTACACAAAATAACATCAACCACTTAACCGATTTGGCAGGGTGTTTACAAAAAACAGTACTTCCAAATCTAAAATCTGCATTTTATGCATGTTATAGTGGTCCGATTTAAATGATTCTTACCTCTAAAAATAGGTCTTGAATCCTTTAATAGGTGATGTAAAAGGCGTTTTGTTGACTTAGTTAGTTCGAGCAATTTCATAGAAAATTCAAATTTCACAAAAAATTGCCAGGGTTTTCACAAAAAACAGTGCTTCCAAATCTAAAATCTGCATTTTATGCATGTTATAGTGCTCCGATTTAAATGATTCCTACCTCTAAAAATTGGTCTTGAATCATTTAATAGGTGACGTAAAAGGCGTTTTGTTGACTTAGTTAGTTCGAGCAATTTCATAGAAAATTCAAATTTCAGAAAAAATTGCCAGTGTTTTCACAAAAAACAGTGCTTCCAAATCTAAAATCTTCATTTTATGCATGTTATAGTGCTCCGATTTAAATGATTCCTACCTCTAAAAATTGGTCTTGAATCCTTTAATAGGTGACGAAAAAGGCGTTTTGTTGACTTATTTAGTTCGAGCAATTTCATAGAAAATTCAAATTTCAGAAAAAATTGCCAGGGTTTTCACAAAAAACAGTGCTTCCAAATCTAAAATCTTCATTTTATGCATGTTATAGTACTCCGATTTAAATGATTCCTACCTCTAAAAATAGGTCTTGAATCCTTTAATAGGTGATGTAAAAGGCGTTTTGTTGACTTAGTTAGTTCGAGCAATTTCATAGAAAATTCAAATTTCAGAAAAAATTGCCAGGGTTTTCACAAAAAACAGTGCTTCCAAATCTAAAATCTTCATTTTATGCATGTTATAGTGCTCCGATTTAAATGATTCCTACCTCTAAAAATTGGTCTTGAATCCTTTAATAGGTGACGAAAAAGGCGTTTTGTTGACTTAGTTAGTTCGAGCAATTTCATAGAAAATTCAAATTTCAGAAAAAATTGCCAGGGTTTTCACAAAAAACAGTGCTTCCAAATCTAAAATCTTCATTTTATGCATGTTATAGTACTCCGATTTAAATGATTCCTACCTCTAAAAATAGGTCTTGAATCCTTTAATAGGTGATGTAAAAGGCGTTTTGTTGACTTAGTTAGTTCGAGCAATTTCATAGAAAATTCAAATTTCAGAAAAAATTGCCAGGGTTTTCACAAAAAACAGTGCTTCCAAATCTAAAATCTTCATTTTATGCATGTTATAGTACTCCGATTTAAATGATTCTTACCTCTAAAAATAGGTCTTGAATCCTTTAATAGGTGATGTAAAAGGCGTTTTGTTGACTTAGTTAGTTCGAGCAATTTCATAGAAAATTCAAATTTCAGCAAAAAATTGCCAGGGTTTTCACAAAAAACAGTGCTTCCAAATCTAAAATCTTCATTTTATGCATGTTATAGTACTCCGATTTAAATGATTCTTACCTCTAAAAATAGGTCTTGAATCCTTTAATAGGTGATGTAAAAGGCGTTTTGTTGACTTAGTTAGTTCGAGCAATTTCATAGAAAATTCAAATTTCAGAAAAAATTGCCAGGGTTTTCACAAAAAACAGTGCTTCCAAATCTAAAATCTTCATTTTATGCATGTTATAGTACTCCGATTTAAATGATTCCTACCTCTAAAAATAGGTCTTGAATCATTTAATAGGTGACGTAAAAGGCGTTTTGTTGACTTGGTTAGTTCGAGCAATTTCATAGAAAATATAATTGCCAGGGTTTTCACAAAAACAGTGCTTCCAAATCTAAAATCTGCATTTTAGGCATGTTATAGTGCTCCGATTTAAATGATTCTTACCTCTAAAAATAGGTCTTGAATCCTTTAATAGGTGACGAAAAAGGCGTTTTGTTGACTTAGTTAGTTCGAGCAATTTCATAGAAAATTCAAATTTCACAAAAAATTGCCAGGGTTTTCACAAAAAACAGTGCTTCCAAATCTAAAATCTTCATTTTATGCATGTTATAGTACTCCGATTTAAATGATTCCTACCTCTAAAAATTGGTCTTGAATCCTTTAATAGGTGACGAAAAAGGCGTTTTGTTGACTTAGTTAGTTCGAGCAATTTCATAGAAAATTCAAATTTCAGAAAAAATTGCCAGGGTTTTCACAAAAAACAGTGCTTCCAAATCTAAAATCTTCATTTTATGCCATGTTATAGTACTCCGATTTAAATGATTCCTACCTCTAAAAATAGGTCTTGAATCATTTAATAGGTGACGTAAAAGGCGTTTTGTTGACTTGGTTAGTTCGAGCAATTTCATAGAAAATTCAAATTTCACAAAAAATTGCCAGGGTTTTCACAAAAAACAGTGCTTCCAAATCTAAAATCTTCATTTTATGCATGTTATAGTACTCCGATTTAAATGATTCTTACCTCTAAAAATAGGTCTTGAATCCTTTAATAGGTGATGTAAAAGGCGTTTTGTTGACTTAGTTAGTTCGAGCATTTCATAGAAAATTCAAATTTCACAAAAAATTGCCAGGGTTTTCACAAAAAACAGTGCTTCCAAATCTAAAATCTGCATTTTAGGCATGTTATAGTGCTCCGATTTAAATGATTCTTACCTCTAAAAATAGGTCTTGAATCCTTTAATAGGTGATGTAAAAGGCGTTTTGTTGACTTAGTTAGTTCGAGCAATTTCATAGAAAATTCAAATTTCACAAAAAATTGCCAGGGTTTTCACAAAAAACAGTGCTTCCAAATCTAAAATCTGCATTTTATGCATGTTATAGTGCTCCGATTTAAATGATTCCTACCTCTAAAAATTGGTCTTGAATCCTTTAATAGGTGACGAAAAAGGCGTTTTGTTGACTTAGTTAGTTCGAGCAATTTCATAGAAAATTCAAATTTCAGAAAAAATTGCCAGGGTTTTCACAAAAAACAGTGCTTCCAAATCTAAAATCTTCATTTTATGCATGTTATAGTACTCCGATTTAAATGATTCCTACCTCTAAAAATAGGTCTTGAATCCTTTAATAGGTGATGTAAAAGGCGTTTTGTTGACTTAGTTAGTTCGAGCAATTTCATAGAAAATTCAAATTTCAGAAAAAATTGCCAGGGTTTTCACAAAAAACAGTGCTTCCAAATCTAAAATCTTCATTTTATGCATGTTATAGTGCTCCGATTTAAATGATTCCTACCTCTAAAAATTGGTCTTGAATCATTTAATAGGTGACGTAAAAGGCGTTTTGTTGACTTGGTTAGTTCGAGCAATTTCATAGAAAATTCATATTTCAGAAATAATTGCCAGGGTTTTCACAAAAAACAGTGCTTCCAAATCTAAAATCTTCATTTTATGCATGTTATAGTACTCCGATTTAAATGATTCTTACCTCTAAAAATAGGTCTTGAATCCTTTAATAGGTGATGTAAAAGGCGTTTTGTTGACTTAGTTAGTTCGAGCAATTTCATAGAAAATTCAAATTTCAGAAAAAATTGCCAGGGTTTTCACAAAAAACAGTGCTTCCAAATCTAAAATCTGCATTTTATGCATGTTATAGTGCTCCGATTTAAATGATTCCTACCTCTAAAAATTGGTCTTGAATCCTTTAATAGGTGACGAAAAAGGCGTTTTGTTGACTTAGTTAGTTCGAGCAATTTCATAGAAAATTCAAATTTCAGAAAAAATTGCCAGGGTTTTCACAAAAAACAGTGCTTCCAAATCTAAAATCTTCATTTTAAGCATGTTATAGTGCTCCGATTTAAATGATTCTTACCTCTAAAAATAGGTCTTGAATCCTTTAATAGGTGATGTAAAATGAAGTTCAACATTGACTAAAAAGCCTTTTTTGAGAATTCTCCATAGTGATTGATTTCACAGTCATTTCTGTTTTTGTTATGTTGGTATGGAAGTGACTTTAAGTTACCTAGCTGATACAAATGAGTAAAATTAAAATTTGAAAGCATTTGTTTTTGATAAGCTAGGCTGATACCGGGTGATTCAAAAGTTGAAGCAGTGACTTTGTCAGATAAAGGTGAAACTAGACCAATTACATCTAACTTCTCCGGAAGAGGATCAAGCTTTAACTATCGGAATTAAAAAATCAAAAGGAAATGTGTCGAATAAATAACAAGCAGGATATGAAGAAGGTCAGATTATATTAAATTAACAACTCCCGCTGAAATAAAGGATTTTGTCTGGAAGGTAGCCTGCAAAGTACACTGAAACTCAAGAGTCACCTAGAATGCTAGAAACACTTGCTACTAGAATTATGGAACATTTATGGATAAATACAATTAGGTTTACATATAAACCAGAAACGGGTTATAAAATCAGATGCATAAAGTAACCTAATTACCTTTTTTTAATTTCGATTACCATCATAAACCTATTTTTGTCAATGAAACAAATAAATATATTTTAAAAAATGTGTCTGCAATAATCTACCAACCTATATGAACTATAGACATACAATTTAAATACGGTTAAATGGCAATGATACTCCAGGTACTCCTATTTATGTCACGTATGTATATTAACCGATGTTGTATACGCGCTAGGTGGGTTTATTAACATTTTTATTTATTTTGTAGCACGGTGGAAAAAATTAATTCGCCGAAAACCCTTTTATACGCTATACACGACGTGATAAAAATATGATTTTCTATTTGTTTTTGCTGTATACATTCTTACATATCCAACTTTATGTTTTGTTGTGTACAATTTAATTCATTATTCAACAATATGTTGACATTCACTGTTTATTTCTTAATAAATCGTTGCATTATTCATTAATAAAATGAGAAAACATGATCGTAAGAACATTGCAAAGTATTTTGCTAGTATCTAGATATACATGTATAAACCAGCATAAACTCGGTACACGATGGTGCAACCTTAAATTTTTATATCTTCCGCTACAGGAATAATAATAAAAAATAAAAATAAAAACGTTGGGTATGTACCTACTACATATATGGGAAGAGACATATACAAGAATAATAACAATAAGACGCTTCTTCAACTTCAGTATATCCATTTGAAAGCACAAAAACATAAAACCAAAAGCAGTTATAATAAAATATGGATAAAAATAAAAAGTTATACGAGTATTATGAGACATTCAAACAAAACCGTGTGACAGGACAATATTATATATAACACAACATCTACATAACATTTTTTTTTTTTTTTACTTTTTGCTAAGATGACAAATAAACATATAAGACAACAATCATGTTTTCTAACATATACGATACATTATTCTGCTCTAGCTTACTATTTGTGATATGATAATAAACAAAAATAATAAAAAAGTAAGACGTCCAAGAACAAGAAGTTTCTAAAAGGATAAATATTCTGCTTTATATCGAAATGGTATATCAAAAATATAGAAAACTAATAGAACAATAAGATGGTTGTGATTTGACCCATAAAGTACATCGAAGATATATCATTATACGTCTTTGACATTACTGTTCAAACGAAAATAAATTATACTTTAAAAAATTTAAATATGTATGCATGTAGCGTATATACATATGTATATAAGGAAAGAGATAAATTTGTTATAAGACACAGTAGAATTTATTCGATTTGTTCGATAACAAAATGATCAATTCGAATGCTAAAATAAAATTTTCGAAAAGCTACATTTATTATCAACTCGTGTATCTACTGTATACGAGTGTGTGTATAAGGATGAGATCAAATATACAAGTTTTTTTTGATAACTTTACGATAAGATAAGAATATAAGAATTTCTTAGAATATGTGTCGATGAAATGAATAAGTAAATTTCGACTGTTTTTTTGCTGTTTTATTAATTCAATAATCCACTTAAATTGAGTTTTTGTTTCCCAAAAGAAAGAAGATTTTTTAGATTTATAAATTCTGTATCTATGTATACAAAAAGTGCTAATATGTTTAGTTGCCTACTAGAACTTATAAATAGATAAATCAAGTGTACTTGATAAATTCGGTTCAGAAGCTGTTTGGATGGTAAAATGTATCCCAGGTAGCAAAATGAAACCATAGTTTCCAAAAAACCTATTGGTTATATTTGAATCTTTTTTGGATATTTAACAAAATACCCAAAGGGATTTTGTTAACACACCATGGAAGCAGAGGTTTGGATGCGGTATGTGTAGCTGGCTAGAGCTCACGGTGGAGTTTTCCAAACTTGCTCTCATGCTTGAATAACCGCATGAGGAGAGAGAAAAGGACCAGACAAAATTAACAAAATTCTGCCACGTCCTTAGTGACTAATAAAATAATAAGATGGGTGTGTTCGCCCAGGGATGACATATTCATCCACCGGCGATCTCCACCATGACTGCCTGAAGGGCCCCCTGACCATGCTGTCTCCCAGTCGCAGCGGTTACTGTCGCTAATAAGGGATGGAAGGGCGCCCTCCCGACAGACCTAATCGAGACCCCCGTAGCGAAAACCGTCATCCCCGTGCGAATTACACAAATATAGCATGCCGCCCCCATCGCAGCCTGCGTTGGGGCATGAGCGGCACGCTCGGCGATGTACTCGGAAAAAGACCGACCCAACCCACCACCTACCCCATCAACACTTGATCATAATAGAAAAAATTATTTACTCATGATGAGTGAATAATTACTAGAGAAAAACAAAAAGTTAACTTGAAAATTAACGTGAAATAATTAGATGAACTGTACTTTATTGTAGCAAAAAAAAAAATTGAAATCGAACTATGAAAAATAATCGAACTAAAAACAAAAGGAAAATTGAAAAAAGTCAAAAAAAAATGTTAACCAAAGAAAAATGTGAATCAACTTGGGGCCGTACTTTGGAACGCCACAAGAAATAAAAAAAAACGTTATTTTTATTTAATTAATATATTAAGAAAACGACAAAAGCCGACCGTCAAGGTTGGATTACAAGAAAAATCAAATAATAAAAACTCACGCGGTGTTAACGGTATCTTTATATAATTTTACCGTAACACCTTACCTGATCAAGGCCCGTCCGACCTACCCCAACGCAGCGCCCCTCGCTCGAACCAGAGCTTACAAATTAAGTTTTTTAGAAATGTAAGCTTTTGTTTTGTTTTATATGAAAATGTTCATGAAACATGTAATATTATTTGATTGAAAATTCGAGTCTTGAAAATGTTTATTTCTTAGTGAAAATCGTCATGAAAAATAACGTACTTTTGAAATTTTAAATATTATTGTTTTTGTAATACACGTCATCAACATAACTCGAAAATAAACAATACAATAATCATCTCTTTCATTGCCTCTATTCAAATTTGAATTCGAATATGTTTCTATCTATCGTTATTTTAAATTTGCAAAGCATGCTAGATTGTTTTGATTTTTTGTTTTCTTCGTACTCATTAGGGATTTTCCCAAATAGAATTCCAACGCCTACTGACTGGCGGCTAAAAAATTTCGTATGTAGTTTTATATGGTCAAACATGTGTTTGAATGTTTCATTAAATTATTAATTTCGACTAAATTAATTTTAAAATTTGATATTTATTATTAATCGCAACATACTCATCTTTATTAATCATAAAAAAAAAGTACGGGGACATCCACTAATTTAGACAGGAAACTTGTATTTGTAAACATGATTTTACTTATTTTTGCATGTAAAAAAAAAAGTGTAGTCAGCGCTGCCCAAGCGTGGGGACAAATGAACTAAAATCGATTTTGGGAAAATCCCTCATTGCATCGATTTATTTTTATTTATTTGTTGCTGTTGCTCTTTGTGATTTATTTTTATTTTGATTGTTGAGCGGAGACGTGTTGTCTTTTTTCTTAACATTGGTTTTAGATGTGGAGATATGATGTCGTCATTAAACTGAATTTTCCCTTTTTATTTATTTATTTATTTATTATCATGTATAGCCTACAGTGATTACAATCGGTTATACAAACATGTTAAAAAAAAATTATAAAATTATTTTGTAAAAATGAAATACAACACAAAAGGAATAAAAGATAGATAGAAAACGCCGACTATTTAGTTATTATTACATAAAAATTTAAATAAAGCTTTCTTAAACGACTCTCTGGACAAGTTGAAATCAAAAACATCATAAACTGAATTAAACTCTCGCGATGCTCTGTAACGGTTTACTGCGTTCGCGGTATTTTGGAAAATTGTATGCCTTGAAACCGTTAACAGATCTCCCGGTGATTTGTGTGATGGAGCAGCATTTTTCCGGCTAGGTGGCAATCGGTATGGGTGGGGATCTTACCATCAATCACCGAGAGCTTGATAAGCTGCTTTCTTTATATATATGAACACATAACAACACACATTAATAACCACTAACCTTTATTTAGACAGTTTGTTCCTGCATTGCTTCATACACCACTAAGTCTGTGACCTTCGATGTTCGGCCACTTGTCTCTATACCCCAACCTCCTAATTTATCGGCTTTATACTTATAAAGCTTCCCCTATACGGTTTTGTTGAAACCTAACTCATCACAGCACTATTACTTTAATTTTGCATCTTAATTTTTTTTTCACTATACACTTGTAAAATTAACACACACAACATTTTCAACTGTCCGCATAACCAATATTAGCAACTGTAAACAAAATAAGAATTCGAATGCACAAATTTTCCAACCATAAAAGTTCTAAACAAAATAAGTTAACAACCGTCTTGTTTAATAATTAGCAAATATTCAATTAATTCGTAAATGAATGAAAAACACCGAAATTCGCATTACTAATAATTATTAAATAAATCAATATAAATAATATATAAATAACATATAATTATTAAATCTTAAAAACTATGATCCTAAGTAGCATTATACTATTTCGAATTTCTTACAAAATAATGTTTGTATATATATAAGTCAACGTTTTATGTACTAAATAATGATCAATATAATCAATTAAAATATTTGTTAGTAAGTATGTATTTCCCTACTGGAATTAGTAAACATTTATTTATTTTTTGTATTATATTTTCTTGTTTATGATTTAATCAATGGACATCTTGAATGAATATTGTTCATCATCCGGAATTAATGACGCAAGGTCATGCTTCAAAAATGTCTTTCTTTGAACGCTTCTTGTATAATTGAATTATGTATACATATTTTATAAATAATAAACGTTTTATACGAGAATTTATCCCTTAATTATATTAGGATTTATACATATATTCTTCGTATTAGTGAACAATAATAAAATAAAATCGCTTACCAAGTAAACGGGCATTTGCCAGTTGCCACCGTTTGATATATGTATGTATGTATGTCTTTCGACCCGTTTCTAAAAAAAAACCAATTTTGTCACCAAAAATTCGCCAAACAACTTCAAATCCCTAATTACCTTGGTAAGCGCTCGTTATATTTAAATCCACTTTCCTCATATAACATAGGTCTATTGTGTTTTAATGCAAAATGGTTTGTTGCACTCACTTACAAATTTTACTTAAACAATGAAAATTACGGTTGCTAACTCGCAACACACAAAAATAGACACTTTCGATTGTATATTGTTTACCTATGGATGGCAATGGCACTACTGACTCAAGATAATTATTTTGCTTTAATTATTTTATTTTAAGGGGAAATTTGTGCATTAACAAACGAGTTTTATAAAAATGACAAAAAATTAACTTCACCGTGAATGTTGTTGTTTAACGTATTAGTACAGTACGTGACTCAATTATTTTTTAAAATGCGCCCGTGACAAGTTGCTTATGTGTGTTAGATCAATTTTCCAAAATGAATGTAACCCTGTAACAGCCGTCTGTTACAGCTCTCAAAAGTGGTTCCGAAAGACCGTAATTAGTTGATACCTGGTTAATGAGTAACAGTCCATCGCGTGGGCGCATTTGACGTATCGGAGCGTAAAGATTTAAGCGTGAAAGCAGCTCAGTACAATCGATTCGAGAGCTGAAAATATCGCAAATGAACAATGCCGATGCTACTACCCGTCGACAATCTAATCGGTGCAGATTCAATAGGTTACAGCGATCTTGGTAGGGAGGAAGAACATATTCCACAGACCGTGTAGACGGTAGACAACGAAGTGCATACAAAACAAACTGCTTCTGAACACTTTCTATTCTATCCGAGTGACAGTGGTAAGATGGTGACCACACCGGCGATGCATATTCTAAAATAGAACGAACAAAAGAACCGTACAGTGATGTTAGAGTAATCGGGTCGATGAAGTCCTTACAGTTCCGCTTAATAAAACCCAACATAATGTATGCCTTATTAATAATGGTGTTAATATGTCTAGTAAAGGTGGCATCAGCTGAAAAAATTATACCCAGATCAGATATAAACTCCACTCTGACTACATCCTCACCATATAGATGATAACGATGGGACAGAGGTGACCGGGTACGATAAAATGAAAGACTCTTACACTTACTCACGTTGAGTCCCAATCTATTGCGAATAGACCAACTGCAAAATTTGTCCAAATCATCTTGCAGCTTTACGCAATCGGACACGCTGTTAATTCGGGCGAAAATTTTCATATCATCGGCAAACAGGAGGCAGCTGGCAAACTCAAAGCAGTCAACAATATCGTTGATAAATAATGTAAATAATAAAGGGCCAATATGACTTTCTTGAGGTACGCCAGATGTCACGCGAAATAGCTGAGAACTAGAATCCAAAATCCTAACGGATTGCCAACGGTCGGAAAGGTAAGACTGCAACCATTCAATTGGGATGCACTGACAATTTAAGTTCTTTAATTTAGAGATCAGGAGCGAGTGGTCAATCTTATCGAAAGCTTTCGCAAAATCAGTATAAATAACATCCAGTTGCTGCCTGGAGTTTAAACTGCTAAATAACTTGCCACAAAAAGAAACCAGATTAGTCACTGTGGATCTGCCTGGATAAAACCCATGCTGAGCAGAAGAAATTAATGATTTGGTATGGAAAACCAAGACCTTGTGAACCATAGATTCAAATAGTTTGGGTATAACGGAAAGAATGGAAATCCCCCGATAATTACTTACTTCGTTTCTTCTACCCGCCTTGAAAATGGGATGGAGGCATGCAATTTTCCAAGGCTCAGGAAAAAATCCAATACGTAAACTTTCATTAAACATGAAGGTAATTGGGCGGGACAAACTCTCGGCACAATGCTTAATAAGGATCGGCGGAATACCGTCGTGACCAGCGCTCTTTTTAATATCAAGATTAAGCAAGCAATCGCAAACTTCCTGCTCAGTAAATTTAAAATAATTAAATTCCACGAAACTGTTAGCGCATGAAGGAATGGTAGGGGACATCGTGGCTGGTTCGTATACTGAGGCAAAATAGCTAGCAAACAAATTACAGATCTCCGCGGGTTGACTAGCGACGGAGTTCTGGTAAGACATAGGAGTAGGGAAACCAACCACTTTTCTCTTACTATTCATAAAACTCCAGAACTCCTTTGGATTTGATGTCAATTCCTCCTCGATTCGCACAACGTATTGGTTATATAAAAACCAATTTAAACTTTTAAACTCTTTGCGAGCGTTATCAAATTTGGGATAAAATTGGACACCGTACCGCCTGTATAATGAATGGAACTTATTGCGGCGATTCTCCAGATTTAACAATCTATTGTTATACCAGGGCTCCCGAAAGCCGGTTTTTTTTTAACCAACGGAACGTGTCTTTCAATACCACTTTTGAGAATGTCGTTAAACATCAAAACGATGTCATTTAAATTACCGCCGCGTTGCAAAAAGTCCCAATCAGAATTGCTGAGGAACTCGTTTAAGGAAGCGTAGTCGGCATTTCTGAAATTAAAATAAAACTTGTTAGAAAAGGAATCAATTGAACAATTTATATGAAAAATATTTATCGTAATTGGTGTGTGGTAGATGCTCTGGGAGCCGGTGAAATCCAAACATGATGAATCCTCCGAATGCATGACGTCATTGGCAAATAACAGGTCCAGGAGTTTCTCTTGACTGTTGCTAGTACGATTCAGCTGCTTGGTTGAGATGCTAGCAAAGTATTCAATAATGTATAATGCCCTTTGGTCAGTGGAAAGCGATGTAAAGACACCATCAACATCAAGCCAAGCTATGTCAGGTAGATTAAAGTCGCCTACAATTACAAGTTGATCATTAGGACGCACTGAAGGCATCACAACTGTGTCGATGAAATTGATTATCCTTTCAAAATATTCCAAATTCGAACCATTGAGAGCATACACTGCGATGATGACGATAGATGAACTGGCCACTTTAACACGAACAGCAATGACGTCAAGACTTGGATGACAGACAACCAACTCATTAGGAATGGAAACTTTAACCGCAATCAATACCCCACCCCCTCTAAGCCTGGTGTCAAAATCATACCTGTCTTTCCTGTGAACGACATAGTCCGGAGGGAAATATTCACCAGAATACATATTGACAGTAAGCCAGGTCTCACAGATTATTATGATATCATAATCATTGTCCAGAACGCCTAAGCGAAAATTCTTGGCTTTACCTCGGATGATAGAGGCGTTGTGGTAATAAATTGAGGTAAAGCTAGAACGATCGGAGCTTACTGGCCGGATTGGCGCACAGTTTTGTTGCGTAATGACCGCTGGAGGATTAAGGGTCGATATTTGCTGGTTCTGAAATGCACCTTTCCCATTGCTTGCATACGATGTGATTGGCGCTGCCGAAAATTTGTATTATGGAAGGGTCTAATACACACATCATTAGGCCAATTCACCGTGGACATAACTTTGGCTGTTAAATCGGCATCAACTCCCACTTTGAAACAGACATACTCCATGTCGGTAAGTTTACGCCAATTTGGTATTAGCTTACTAACCACAGCATTAGAAATACCAAAGTTATTATTTACAAATTCGGCAATAGCAGCGTCTTCAACAGCGGTATCGAACTTTTTAATACACATTGTTGTTGTTGTATACTGTTTTTTAATTTAATTTCTATTTTCTTTTGATTATTGTTGGAAAATAGGGAAATTTGAGAATCTGGGTTTCAGATGAGTAAGACATTGAGTTGTTTTTAGCGGTTTCTTAAAAAATTATTTAACTGTTAAACCCAGTTTAATTCATATAAACACTATGAAAATAAATGAATTTTTAGTGTTTCTATATCCCTTATTTTGAGTTCATTTTTCACATGCTGGCTCGATTCACATCAAGATGGTTCTGGTATAATCAAGGTTGCTTTGGTAAAAGACATTCATCTTTTTTTAACGTGATAGTTTGTTGGAAAACAAAAAATGCAAATTTAAAGCCAATATGGCTGTATGATAATTTAAATATTAATTTATTTTAAACTTTTTTATTTAGATTAGTAATGTACAATGGTTTTTTAGAGACTATGCGGTAACTGTGCGTAAAATATAATCAAACTGAATTTAAATATGTGTAAGTAACTTATACAATGAAAGTGGACTGGATTATACAACAAACAATAAGCAGTTTTGAATAAGTTAAAACACGGGTACAGTATGGATCAAAAATCTGCGACAGGTATATTTCGTTGTGCAGTAACAGTGAGTATAGCGCTAAAATTTTTTTTGCGACAGAAGTAATTAAAATTCCATTTTCTGAGCCAGCCAATTGGAACATTTCTTGGATATATTTATATAAAATGGAATTATATAGTAGATAAGACCAAGTGCCAGAAGGTTTTAGCCAAAATAATGCTAATTTTCAGTGTTTCATACACGTTTTTGAAACATGACCTGTTTGAGTTTCTTGAAGCAGACTATTATTTTACGAAGAATTATAATTTTCGGTTTCAATATGTGTTCAATTCATATTTGAAAAACGTTTTGGAAACATTTGGGAAATTTCGTGTCACTTTTGCTTTACTTAGAAATAAATCAGTCATTTCCGAAAACTCGCCTCGAGCGGTTTGTGTTAAAAAAAAACAGGTAGTTCGTTTTTTTATAAATTTAGTGAATTTGTTTTGTTATTAAATAAAATTTAATAAATATTAGACATATTAATATTAAACTTGTGTTCCATTTTTTTTATTTGTGGGTGTATTACTGGATTAGTGTAGTGTACACGTACATGTGTGCATCCCTGAACTAGTGATGCATGTCTCATTCTATCGAATTCAATTTAATTAAATAATACAGGAAATTGTGAAGTTACAAAATAAATTATTGTATTTTATTTTGACATCGGTTCTCGACTGAGCCAACATCGGACCACAACAATTGGTGGCAGCGGAGGTATATTAAATAATAAGGTGGTTATGTTAGCCATTACACTTATCGGCACTTGATTCAAAATTATTTTTGAATACTAAATTATACAATTTGTAAATTGACCCATGCACTATCGGATATTTTAAAAATAAAAAAAATTAAACATCATCCGCAAGTGATTTTATTTCATTGACACATTTCATCAACCTAATCGGATTTGACATGCGTTCCTGATCAGTCAATTAAACAAAGGAAAAATTAAAAAAAAAAACATGAAAAAATGGAGACAACCAATAACTACGGACTATACATTTTCGTTTTAACAACCACATGTTGACATCCAAATCAATTCAGCATCGTAAATTTTGAGTCCGGGAAAATCAACACAATCAACCATAAATAGTTTGTTAGTTTGTGTTTACCTTTGCAACCTTTTCTGGGGCTCAAGGCACTCCCAAATCTTTTGCAGTTCGCTTATAACCTCCTACCTTATACGCAGTGTTTTAGCCAAATCGAGGACGTACGGCTGAAGACCAGTTTTCGCATAGACCACCTGCACATTACATTGCTTCTTGCCAGCCTATAGTAAATACATAACCGGTGCGTCAGTCCATGGCATCCGCACTCTCAACAAGGGGTCATAGATTTGTTCATCGTCATTGCCCATCGTAATCAGATGATGAATATCCATTTTGCGTCCCGCCCCTATAGGGATTCGAACCCGGTTCCTCCCGATCCAACTGCCGCAGCTTTTACACTTACACGTTTCCGCTCAAACAACAAAAGTAAAATAAATCAGAAAGATCTAACAGAAAAAAATAAATCAATACGAGTGCGAAGAAAAGAAAAACTCAAAACAATCTAGCATGCTTTGCAAATTCAAAATAACTATAGAAAGATATTCAAATTCAAATTTGAATGGTGGCAATGCAAGAGATAATTATTGTATTGTTTATAAATTTCGAGTTACATATGTTTATGACGTATATTACAAAAACAACAATATTGAAATTACAAAAATACCTTATTTTGCATGACGATTTTCACTAAGAAATAAACATTTTCACAAATCGATTTTTCAATCAAATAAGATTACATGCTTTATGAACATTTTCGTATAAAAACAAAACAAAAGCTTGCATTTCTAATAAACTAAAACTGTAAATGAAAATAACCGTTTTCCCATATTTAGGTTCATAGTAAAGAAACAATTGTATGTACCTTATTTTAAGCTTAGTAAAAGATACAGTCGATACTGGAGACGCTTATTTATCCGCAGTAAGCTCTGACAGAATATAACAAATTTTTAAAATTTATTAAAATAAAATTGACAGGAGAAGCGTTTGAAGTAATTCGTTATGATTATGATCTACCCAAACGCTGGGCTGTTTAAAGGTTAAATTAATCACTAAATTACTTCGGTCTAAAAAGAGAAATCCTGTCAAAAATGACGAAAAGTTTGGTCGGTCCAAAACCACTTTTCTCGACGCTTTGAAAGTCCCTGAGTCTGAAAAAGCAACAAAAAAAATATAAAGGGCTGAAACCTCACGAGGTGATCAGAACTTCGGTCTTTGGTATCTTCAGTGGGGATAGCATTCACCTGTGTCATAAAGTTGGTGTGACAGTTTTGACAGTATTGAATTCTATTTTAACCAACATATATTTGCTTATACAACAACAGCCAAACAGGTCAAAAGCTTCAGTAACATGGGTACAGGTATCCAATTCAATACGAAAAATCGTTTTCTAGAAGTTTCTACCGAAAGTATGTAGCTAGATTTACAACGCACATATTAAATTTCATAATAATCGGTTGATAACCAACTCAACTCCAACTCAACTTCAGCTCAACCAGCAAATTGACCGGTAACTTAACCTTCAAATCCTAGTGTATGTACTGCCTCCTCGCGGCATTACTGGTAACTGTAACCATTAGGCAGAATGTGGCCTTTTGTGACAGGCTAAAGTACGGCACTAAAGGAGAAAACCTTGACAAAAAATCCATAATCTAAGGTGGAACAGCATATGCCGATGGATGAATGGCTGATAGGTTAATCAGTCTATATATGCGGACTCTGGATACCAGGCACCCTCCAGTTTTATTTAGCCTTCCTGTAGTAAACCTGGGTGACCTACAGGCGACTTTTTTATTCCCAGCAACTCAAAATAGTTAAATCAAAACGGTAGACGAGGCACGGGAAGGAATACACGGGAGTGGGTTTGCCCTCTCGAAGTCCTTGAGTCCCAATGCTACCGCTTTTCTAGCAGAAGTAAATGTTATTACATCTAGGAGGGAGAGCAATGAGCCCAGATAGTATGTAACGCGTGTAGAAGTACTTCCTACAGTAAACATCTAGGAGGGAGAGCAATCAGCCCAGATAGTATGTATCACGTACCGTTAGGCAGTATTATCAGGTTCATTAGGAGCCTGAATATTGGCTGGACGGATAATTAAGTAGGGCTTGATGCCCAAAAGATCTTTTAGGTCGCAGTGCGAGGTGGCTTAATGCCCACATGGCCCTCAAGTAATAATAATAATAACCTTCAAATCAATTCCCAATTCAATGCCCAATTCAATAATCAAACCAGCATATTATATGTATAAAAAGAACGTAAATATTTATAAAACCGGGTATTTTGGATCAATTCGTATGGCAGGTACCCCACCCTCTTGACGTACAGTCTCCAAAAGCTTTTCAAATCTCCGCCTTGACAATAGAAACAGATTGGCGAAAAAAAATTAAAAATTTGACAAGCCGTTCTCGAGATACCTCTGGTACAGACATCCAGACATACAGACATCCAGACATCCAGACATCCAGACATCGAGACATCCAGACATCCAGACATCCAGACATCCAGACATCCAGATATCCAGACGTCCAGATATCCAGACAGACGGACGGACATTTTTTTTTTTTTGCTTTTTCAGGCTCAGCGACTTTCAAAACGTCGAGAAAAGTGGTTTTGGACCAACCAAATTTTTCGTCATTTTTGACAGGATTTCAATACTTTGGTCTTTTTAGACCGAAGTAAAAAATGTCCGTCCGTCTGTCTGGATGTCTGTACCAGTAGTATCTCGAGAACGGCTTATCCGATTATGAATTTTTTTTCGCCAATCTGTTTCTATGATCAAGGCGAAGATTTGAAAAGCATTTGGAGACTGGACGTCAAAAGGGTGAGGGACCTGCCATACGAATTTATCCAAAATACTTGGTTTTATAAATATTTACGATCTTTTTATACATATAATATGCTGGTTTGATTATTGAATTGGGAGTTGATTTGAAGGTTAAATTAGGGGTCAATTTGCGGGTTGAGTTGAAGTTGAATTGGAGTTGAGTTGGGGTTGGATTAGGATGTAGTGAGTATTTAGTTAACAAATTTTTTATATGATGGAAGTTGCCTATTTATCAACCGATTAAGATAAAATTCGACATGTGTGTTGGAAATGGGATTATAAAATGTTATTTGGATGAAGCTCTGAAATGAAGTATGATGGAACTTGACTATTTCACATCACATGTGCGATGAAAATGGGATTCTAAAATTGTTTTGGATAAAGTTCTTGTTTTATTTGGGAATATATTATAACACTTTTTATTAATATAGAATTTATTAATATAATTTATTATGGCATAACCTATGGCCGTCACAATCACTAATAAACTAAAGAATATGATAAACGGTGTACACAATTATCGTTGTGTACGGTAAACACAACTTGAATATGATGTTACAATTTATATACGTGTACATTAATAATGAGTACATTACAGTTCTGCAATATGGCCAAGTATGATGGAACTTGCCCATTTATCAATCGAGCATTTTGAAATTCGACATGTACATTGGAAATGGGAATCCAAAATGAGAGTTGGATGAAGTTCTTAAATGAGGCCAAGTAGGATGGAACTTGTCCATTTCTCAACTGATTATAATGAAATTCGACATGTGTAATGGAAATGGGATTCTAAAATGAGTTTTGGTTGAAGTTCCGGAATATGGCCAAATAGGATGGAACTTGGCTGTTCCTAAACCGATTATAATGAAATTTGATATGTGTGTTGGAAATGGGATTCAGAAATGATTTTTGAATAAAGCTTTGGAATATAGCCAAGTAGGATAGAACTTGATTATTCCTTACCCGATTATTATGATATTCGACATGTGCGTTGTAAAAGGGATCCCAAAATGGTTTTTGGATAAATTTCTGGAATATATGGTCAGTTGCACGGTTACAAATATCAGTATGTATAATTTTTTATACTAATTTCGTTATAAAGTTCTAGAATACGATTTTTTGTGTTAAATTGGATGCCTGTACCCATGTTACTGAAGCTTTTGACCGGTTTGGCTCTTGTTGTATGTAGTAAATTTCTTTTCTTTTTAAAAAAAACTTAAAAATAAAACTAAATCAATAAAATTCTGAGTTCATATTTATTTTATTCAATAACTCAAACAACTCTTAAGAACTCTAAGATACAGGGTAACTCTTTTCAACATTTTCCATTTGTTATACACTACTCCAAAAAATTAAAGGAACACTAATTTTTCTCAATTTTTTTAGTGTTTTTTGAAGAGCTGTATCTTAGTAAAATACGGTCGTACAGAGATGAAAAGAAAAGCATTTTAAAGCTTCAAATCTCTAGTTTTGAGACTTTTGAACGGAAAATTTTTGTGAGATACCGTTATCACGCAATCATAAGAAAGAGCGCGAAGAAAAAAATTTCGAATTTTTTTTTTTTTTTTGTAAGGTGCCATGGGCTTGGGAAATTTTTTTTAAGTTAAACCAATGCATAGGTCGGTTAGCCTGTTAATTAGGCGTAAATTTAATTTCATTCTGGTCTCTCTATGTCAACTTTTTGCTGAGATATCTGACTTTGAATCAAAAAAGATCCTTTTGCCTTTGATCATCGATATCTCAGCAACCAATAATTGCACAGTAAACTTTAGCGCAGCCTTAAAAACTTCAATAAATTTCCTACAAGACCCTTTAATGATTAGTGGAGAACAAATTTTTTTTTCACCCTCAATACTGATTTGAAAAAAGTACAAAAAAACGACTTTTTAGGTTGTCTTAATAAATCTACCGTTACTTTACCGTTATTGATGAAAAGACTAATGTTGCCAGGTCATTTTACAGTTTAATGTACTCCTAATAGCCCTGTATTATTTTCAAATTGATCCATCCAACCGTTTTTTCGGACAGATTGATCAAAGTTTTACAAAACAATTAAAGGAACAAGTATTCATCAAAATAAAAAAACGACTTTTTTCACATTTTGCTTTAGTTATTTGTTAACCCTTACCGATCGTACGATTTTTTTGCAATACTCGCCGATAAGAGACGATAGAAAATTAAATAAAGTTCTGCAATATGAGCAATAATTATGGAACTTGGCCATTTCTCATCCGATTTTAGTGAAATTTGGTATGCACGATGGAAATGGGATTCTAAAATGATTTTTGGATAAAGTTCTGGAATATGGCCAACTAGGATGGAACTTGGCCATTTCTTATCCGATTTTGATGAAATTTGGTATGCACGATGGAAATGGGATTCTAAAATGATTTTTGGATAAAGTTCTGGAATATGGCCAACTAGGTTGGAACTTGGCCATTTCTTATCCGATTTTGATGAAATTCAGCATGTACGATGGAAATGGGATTCTAAAGTGATTTTTGGATAAAGTTCTGGAATATGGCCAACTAGGTTGGAACTTGGCCATTTCTTATCCGATTTTGATGAAATTCAGCATGTACGATGGAAATGGGATTCTAAAGTGATTTTTGGATAAAGTTCTGGAATATGGCCAACTACAACTAGGTTGGAACTTGGCCATTTCTAATAAGATTTTGATGAAATTCAGCATGTACGATGGAAATGGGATTCTAAAGTGATTTTTGGATAAAGTTCTGGAATATGGCCAACTAGGATGGAACTTGGCTATTGCTCATCCGATTTTAGTGAAATTTGGTATGGGAGATGGAAATGGGATTCTAAACTGATTTTTGGATAAAGTTCTGGAAAATGGCCAACTAGAAAGGAACTTGCCCATTTCTCATCCGATTTTGATGAAATTTGGTATAAGCAATGGAAATGGGATTCTAAACTGATTTTTGGATGAAATTCTGGAAAATGGCCAACTAGGAAGGAACTTGCCCATTTCTCATCCGATTTTGATGAAATTTGGTATAAGCAATGGAAATGGGATTCTAAACTGACTTTTGAATAAAGTTCTGGAATATGGCCAACTAGGTTGGAACTTGGCCATTTCTTATCCGATTTTGATGAAATTTGGTATGAGCGATGAAAATGGGATTCTAAACTGATTTTTGGATAAAGTTCTGGAAAATGGCCAACTAGGAAGGAACTTGCCCATTTCTCATCCGATTTTGATGAAATTTGGTATAAGCAATGGAAATGGGATTCTAAACTGACTTTTGAATAAAGTTCTGGAATATGGCCAACTAGGATGGAACTTGGCCATTTCTTATCCGATTTTGATGAAATTTGGTATGTCCGATGGAAATGGGATTTGTGGATGATGAAATGATTTGTGGATAAAGTTCTGGTATATGGCCAACTAGGAAGGAAATTGGCCATTTCTTATCCGATATTGATGAAATTCAGCACGTGCCTTAAAAATGGGGTTCTAAACTGATTTTTGGATAAAGTTCCAGAATTTCCCCAATTGTCATGGAACTTGGAAGTTTTGTATCCTATTTTTATGAATTTCAGCATTCACGATGAAAATGAGATTCTTAAATTATTGATAAAATAAATCATTAAATACAAGGAATAACGATTTTAGTTATTCACTTTTAAAGCACATATCGAATTTCTTTTATTCGTTTAAGGAATAGGCAGGCGCCTTCCAACTTTAACATATTACTTTAACCAAAAATAATTGTAGAGTTTTATTTCTATAGTACATGCTGAATTTGTTTAAAATCGGATAAAAAATGGCCAAATTCCTTCCTAATACGGCTTATTCCAGAATTCCATTTAAACATAATTTTTAAACCCAATTTTCATTACAAATGCTGAATTTCATCAAAATCTTAGAAGAAATGGCCAAGTTCCATCCTAGTACGGCTTATTCCTGAATTTCATCTAAACATAATTTTAAAACCCGATTTTCATTACAAATGCTGAATTTCATCAAAATCTTATAAGAAATGGCCAAGTTCCTACCTAATTGGACATATTCCAGAACTTTAGCTAAAATGCATTATAGAATCCCATTTCCATCGCGAACACTAAATTTCATCAAAATCGGTTAAGAAATAGCCAAGTTCCATCCCAGTTGCCCAAATTCCAGAACTTTATCCAAAAATCACTTTAGAATCTCATTTCCATCGTGCGTACCAAATTTCATCAAAATCGGTTAAGTAATGGCCAAGTCCCATCCTAGTTGGCCATATTCCAGAACTTTATCCAAAAATCACTTTAGAATCCCATTTCCATCGTACATGCTGAATTTCATCAAAATCGGATAAGAAATGGCCAAGTTCCATCCTAGTTGGCCATATTCCAGAACTTTATCCAAAAATCAGTTTAGAATCCCATTTCCATCGTGCATACCAAATTTCATCAAAATCGGTTAAGAAATGGCCAAGTTCCATCCTAGTTGGCCATATTCCAGAACTTTATCCAAAAATCATTTTAGAATCCCATTTCCATCGTGCATACCAAATTTCACTAAAATCGGATGAGAAATGGCCAAGTTCCATAATTATTGCTCATATTGCAGAACTTTATTTAATTTTCTATCGTCTCTTATCGGCGAGTATTACAAAAAAAAATCGTACGATCGTTAAGGGTTAACAAGTAACTAACGTAAAATGAGAAAAAAGTCGTTTTTTTATTTTGATGAATACTTGTTCCTTTAATTGTTTTGTAAAACTTTGATCAATCTGTCCGAAAAGACGGTTGGATGGACCAATTTGAAAATAATACAGGGCTATTAGGAGTACATTAAACTGTAAAATGACCTGGCAACATTAGTCTTTTCATCAATAACGGTAAAGTAACGGTAGATTTATTAAGACAACCTAAAAAGTCGTTTTCTTGTACTTTTTGCAAATCAGTATTGAGGGTGAAAAAAAAATTTGTTCTCCACTAATCATTAAAGGGTCTTGTAGGAAATTTACTGAAGTTTTTAAGGCTGCGCTAAAGTTTGCTGTGCAATCATTGGTTGCTGAGATATCGATGATCAAAGGCAAAAGGATCTTTTTTGATTCAAAGTCAGATATCTCAGCAAAAAGTTGACATAGAGAGACCAGAATGAAATTAAATTTACGCCTAATTAACAGGCTAACCGACCTATGCATTGGTTTAACTTAAAAAAATTTCCCAAGCCCATGGCACCTTACAAAAAAAAAAAAAAATCGAAATTTTTTTCTTCGCGCTCTTTCTTATGATTGCGTGATAACGGTATCTCACAAAAATTTTCCGTTCAAAAGTCTCAAAACTAGAGATTTGATGCTTTAAAATGCTTTTCTTTTCATCTCTGTACGACCGTATTTTACTAAGATACAGCTCTTCAAAAAACACTAAAAAAATTGAAAAAAATTAGTGTTCCTTTAATTTTTTGGAGTAGTGTATACTATGTTCGACTCTCTTTCTCTCTATATACACAAAACGGATGTACAATGAAAATAAGGAACGGCGTAGTGCAGAGAAGTCAAACCTTCTAATTCGACTACATGTATAAGTAAATATACATATGTTGGTTAAAATAGAAATCAATACTGTCAAAACTGGCACACCAACTTTCCAACTTTATGACACAGGTAAATGCTATCCCCATTGAAGATACCAAAGATTGAATTTCTGATCACCTCATAAGATTTCAGCCCTTTATATGTTAGTAATAAACGGTTATTGGGAAATATTCAGACTGATCTTAGTAGTGTAACGGCCACCTGTGCGACCGCTACAAAAATGATTCGAGCGGATGTCCTGTATTTTCCACGCTCCTTTCGAACATGTCTCTCTGACAAATAGAGAAACGGAGTGTATCACTAATCAAAACTCGGCGATAGTTTTTATTTTTATAAATCAACATAAAAATACACTACAGTTAATCATAATTTTGACATTATAAGTTTTATAATTTTTTTCTTTGAATCAGCTTAACAGTTTTGTCTTTAATTTTATTAATTTTTTTGTTACAAATTTTATATAATATGATTCTGGCATAAACTGATACACATATTTTGTTTTATTTTGGCTTTTACAATTTTATATTTAATAATTTTTCAGGGTTGATTTTCAATAAAAAATTGTATACGTAGCAATTAATATTAAGCAGAGGGAAAAAAAAGACATTAAAACGTTTTCATCTTGGGGCGAAAAACTCCTGTTCGAGCTCAACGCAGCTTGTGCTGCAGTTGAGACGGTAAATACAATAAAAGATATAAAGAGAATTAACTCTCAGATGACATTACGGGCATTCCAAGAGGACCTTCGGTATAATTTAAAAATAATGGTTAAATAGGGAAATGCAAAAGCCTAAGGGAAGCCATTATCAAAGCGCTTGAAGAAGAAACCCTAACGAGCCAATCTGATGCATTATCTAAACTCCAAATTTCTAATTTCTAATCCGAAGTTAATTACAAATTGTCAGTTTTGTGAAAAACAAGGTTATAACATTTCTAAGTGTTTTGTTCTAACTATGTTAAATCTGCTGAACCCACAACAATTCACATCATCTTCCCATAATAGATTTCACAGTCCCAATTCCAATCGGAACCCACAATCCCAATTCCAATCCGATCCAGTAAAAGTTGATGTTATTAACTACTGTCCTACTCCAAAAAATATTACCGATATAAAATCGTTCGGGGATTAGTAGGGTACTACAGGAAGTTTTGTCCGAATTTTGCGGAAATAGCAAAACCGCTAAATGATTTTTTAAAGATATTGCTTTCAATTGGACACCATTTCAAGATTAGTCTTTTTCTAAACTGAAAGATTTCCCTACGAATCCTCCAATGCTTCAGTATCTCGATTTCTCAGAGGAATTGTTATTGACATTGATGCAAGTAATATTGCTGTGAGTGCTGTCTTATCTCAACTATTGAGAAAGAGTTGTTGGCCAAAGTATGGGGCGCGTATCACTTCAGGCCATATTTGTATATGGGAGAAAATTTGTGATTTATACCGACTATAAACTGCTGTTATGGTTAAATTCATTTAAAAATCGGTCGTCACGATTAACAAGGCGGCGAATTAAAATAGAGGAATTTGAGTTTGGCATATGTCATAAAGCTGGGAAATTAAATGCCAATGCTGACGCTGTTAGCAGAATCGTCCTAACGCAGCCGAATGCTATAAATATCGTGACACGAAACAAAGCAAAGAGCGTATACTAATTCAAATCTCTCCTCTTTTTCTGGTAGTAAGCAATCTTCAAGTCTTTGGAGTAATACTACCAAAGTAGATACAAGTTCAAACTTAACATCAACTGAACATCCAATCTCAACTCAAGAAATACATGATACATACAATAAAATAAATTCTACGAGTTGTAATTCTCAACTTTTTCCATCTACTCAAACAGCTGATAAACTCGATGTACTATTCCTTCAGAATGAAATCAACTGAACTATAGCCCACAAATTCAGAGCTTTAAAATCGAAAATATGCAATTATGCTCCGATTTCGATGATTGATACCTCTATCAATAGGTGTTGAGACCTGTAATTGTGATGCCAACGGGTATTTAGATCGCTCAAATATTTCTACACATTTTGTGGAAAATTTAATTTTATTGAAAATCAACTGAACTATAGCCCACAAATTCAGAGCTTTAAAAATCGAAAATCTGCAATTATGCTCCGATTTCGATGATTGATACCTCTATCAATAGGTGTTGAGACCTGTAATTGTGATGCCAACGGGTATTTAGATCGCACGTATATTTCTACACATTTTGTGGAAAACTTAATTTTTTTTGAAAATCAACTGAACTATAGCCCACAAATTCAGAGCTTTAAAATTCGAAAATCTGCAATTATGCTCCGATTTCGATGATTGATACCTCTATCAATAGGTGTTGAGACCTGTAATTGTGATGCCAACGGGTATTTAGATCGCACGTATATTTCTACACATTTTGTGGAAAACTTAATTTTTTTTGAAAATCAACTGAACTATAGTCCACAAATTCAGAGCTTTAAAAATCGAAAATCTGCAATTATGCTCCGATTTCGATGATTGATACCTCTATCAATAGGTGCTGAGACCTGTAATTGTGATAGCAACGGGTATTTAGATCGCTCAAATATTTCTACACATCTTCTGGAAAATTTAATTTTATTGAAAATCAACTGAACTATTGCCCACAAATTCAGAGCTTTAAAATTCGAAAATCTGCAATTATGCTCCGATTTCGATGATTGATACCTCTATCAATAGGTGTTGAGACCTGTAATTGTGATGCCAACGGGTATTTAGATCGCACGAATATTTCTACACATTTTGTGGAAATTTAAATTTATTGAAAATCAACTGAACTATAGCCCACAAATTCAGAGCTTTAAAAATCGAAAATCTGCAATTGTGCTCCGATTTCGATGATTGATACCTCTATCAATAGGCGTTGAGACCTGTAATTGTGATGCCAACGGGTATTTAGATCGCACGTATATTTCTACACATTTTGTGGAAAATTTAATTTTATTGAAAATCAACTGAACTATAGCCCACAAATTCAGAGCTTTAAAATTCGAAAATCTGCAATTATGCTCCGATTTCGATGATTGATACCTCTATCAATAGGTGTTGAGACCTGTAATTGTGATGCCAACGGGTATTTAGATCGCACGTATATTTTTACACATTTTGTGGAAAATTTAATTTTATTGAAAATCAACTGAACTATAGCCCACAAATTCAGAGCTTTAAAAATCGAAAATATGCAATTATGCTCCGATTGCGATGATTTATACCTCTATCAATAGGTGTTGAGACCTGTAATTGTGATGCCAACGGGTATTTAGATCGCACGTATATTTCTACACATTTTGTGGAAAACTTAATTTTTTTGAAAATCAACTGAACTATAGCCCACAAATTCAGAGCTTTAAAATTCGAAAATCTGCAATTATGCTCCGATTTCGATGATTGATACCTCTATCAATAGGTGCTGAGACCTGTAATTGTGATAGCAACGGGTATTTAGATCGCTCAAATATTTCTACACATCTTCTGGAAAATTTAATTTTATTGAAAATCAACTGAACTATTGCCCACAAATTCAGAGCTTTAAAATTCGAAAATCTGCAATTATGCTCCGATTTCGATGATTGATACCTCTATCAATAGGTGTTGAGACCTGTAATTGTGATGCCAACGGGTATTTAGATCGCACGTATATTTCTACACATTTTGTGGAAAATTTAAATTTATTGAAAATCAACTGAACTATAG
Source organism: Tipula helvola (assembly GCA_963556165.1). Classification (NCBI taxonomy): domain Eukaryota; kingdom Metazoa; phylum Arthropoda; class Insecta; order Diptera; family Tipulidae; genus Tipula; species Tipula helvola. Next base: position 346,704,594 of record OY744481.1, on the reverse strand, counting down.
CCCACAAATTCAGAGCTTTAAAATTCGAAAATCTGCAATTATGCTCCGATTTCGATGATTGATACCTCTATCAATAGGTGTTGAGACCTGTAATTGTGATGCCAACGGGTATTTAGATCGCACGTATATTTCTACACATTTTGTGGAAAATTTAATTTTTTTGAAAATCAACTGAACTATTGCCCACAAATTCAGAGCTTTAAAATTCGAAAATCTGCAATTATGCTCCGATTTCGATGATTGATACTTCTATCAATAGGTGTTGAGACCTGTAATTGTGATGCCAACGGGTATTTAGATCGCACGTATATTTCTACACATTTTGTGGAAAATTTAATTTTATTGAAAATCAACTGAACTATAGCCCACAAATTCAGAGCTTTAAAAATCGAAAATCTGCAATTATGCTCCGATTGCGATGATTTATACCTCTATCAATAGGTGTTGAGACCTGTAATTGTGATGCCAACGGGTATATAGATCGCACGTATATTTCTACACATTTTGTGGAAAATTTATCATAATTTTTTTGAAAATCAACTGAACTATAGCCCACAAATTCAGAGCTTTAAAATTCGAAAATCTGCAATTATGCTCCGATTTTGATCATTGATACCTCTATCAATAGGTGTTGAATCCTGTAATTGTGATGCCAACGGGTATTTAGATCGCTCAAATATTTCTACACATTTTGTGGAAAATTTAATTTTATTGAAAATCAACTGAACTATAGCCCACAAATTCAGAGCTTTAAAAATCGAAAATCTGCAATTATGCTCCGATTTCGATGATTGATACTTCTATCAATAGGTGTTGAGACCTGTAATTGTGATGCCAACGGGTATTTAGATCGCACGTATATTTCTACACATTTTGTGAAAAATTTAATTTTATTGAAAATCAACTGAACTATAGCCCACAAATTCAGAGCTTTAAAAATCGAAAATATGCAATTATGCTCCGATTGCGATGATTTATACCTCTATCAATAGGTGTTGAGACCTGTAATTGTGATGCCAACGGGTATATAGATCGCACGTATATTTCTACACATTTTGTGGAAAATTTATCATAATTTTTTTGAAAATCAACTGAACTATAGCCCACAAATTCAGAGCTTTAAAATTCGAAAATCTGCAATTATGCTCCGATTTTGATCATTGATACCTCTATCAATAGGTGTTGAATCCTGTAATTGTGATGCCAACGGGTATTTAGATCGCTCAAATATTTCTACACATTTTGTGGAAAATTTAATTTTATTGAAAATCAACTGAACTATAGCCCACAAATTCAGAGCTTTAAAATTCGAAAATCTGCAATTATGCTCCGATTTCGATGATTGATACCTCTATCAATAGGTGTTGAGACCTGTAATTGTGATGCCAACGGGTATTTAGATCGCACGTATATTTTTACACATTTTGTGGAAAATTTAATTTTATTGAAAATCAACTGAACTATAGCCCACAAATTCAGAGCTTTAAAATTCGAAAATCTGCAATTATGCTCCGATTTCGATGATTGATACCTCTATCAATAGGTGTTGAGACCTGTAATTGTGATGCCAACGGGTATTTAGATCGCACGTATATTTCTACACATTTTGTGGAAAACTTAATTTTTTTGAAAATCAACTGAACTATAGCCCACAAATTCAGAGCTTTAAAATTCGAAAATCTGCAATTATGCTCCGATTTCGATGATTGATACCTCTATCAATAGGTGCTGAGACCTGTAATTGTGATAGCAACGGGTATTTAGATCGCTCAAATATTTCTACACATCTTCTGGAAAATTTAATTTTATTGAAAATCAACTGAACTATTGCCCACAAATTCAGAGCTTTAAAATTCGAAAATCTGCAATTATGCTCCGATTTCGATGATTGATACCTCTATCAATAGGTGTTGAGACCTGTAATTGTGATGCCAACGGGTATTTAGATCGCACGTATATTTCTACACATTTTGTGGAAAATTTAAATTTATTGAAAATCAACTGAACTATAGCCCACAAATTCAGAGCTTTAAAATTCGAAAATCTGCAATTATGCTCCGATTTCGATGATTGATACCTCTATCAATAGGTGTTGAGACCTGTAATTGTGATGCCAACGGGTATTTAGATCGCACGTATATTTCTACACATTTTGTGGAAAATTTAATTTTTTTGAAAATCAACTGAACTATTGCCCACAAATTCAGAGCTTTAAAATTCGAAAATCTGCAATTATGCTCCGATTTCGTTGATTGATACTTCTATCAATAGGTGTTGAGACCTGTAATTGTGATGCCAACGGGTATTTAGATCGCACGTATATTTCTACACATTTTGTGGAAAATTTAATTTTATTGAAAATCAACTGAACTATAGCCCACAAATTCAGAGCTTTAAAATCGAAAATCTGCAATTATGCTCCGATTGCGATGATTTATACCTCTATCAATAGGTGTTGAGACCTGTAATTGTGATGCCAACGGGTATATAGATCGCACGTATATTTCTACACATTTTGTGGAAAATTTATCATAATTTTTTTGAAAATCAACTGAACTATAGCCCACAAATTCAGAGCTTTAAAATTCGAAAATCTGCAATTATGCTCCGATTTTGATCATTGATACCTCTATCAATAGGTGTTGAATCCTGTAATTGTGATGCCAACGGGTATTTAGATCGCTCAAATATTTCTACACATTTTGTGGAAAATTTAATTTTATTGAAAATCAACTGAACTATAGCCCACAAATTCAGAGCTTTAAAAATCGAAAATCTGCAATTATGCTCCGATTTCGATGATTGATACTTCTATCAATAGGTGTTGAGACCTGTAATTGTGATGCCAACGGGTATTTAGATCGCACGTATATTTCTACACATTTTGTGGAAAATTTAATTTTATTGAAAATCAACTGAACTATAGCCCACAAATTCAGAGCTTTAAAAATCGAAAATCTGCAATTATGCTCCGATTGCGATGATTTATACCTCTATCAATAGGTGTTGAGACCTGTAATTGTGATGCCAACGGGTATATAGATCGCACGTATATTTCTACACATTTTGTGGAAAATTTATCATAATTTTTTTGAAAATCAACTGAACTATAGCCCACAAATTCAGAGCTTTAAAATTCGAAAATCTGCAATTATGCTCCGATTTTGATCATTGATACCTCTATCAATAGGTGTTGAATCCTGTAATTGTGATGCCAACGGGTATTTAGATCGCTCAAATATTTCTACACATTTTGTGGAAAATTTAATTTTATTGAAAATCAACTGAACTATAGCCCACAAATTCAGAGCTTTAAAAATCGAAAATCTGCAATTGTGCTCCGATTTCGATGATTGATACCTCTATCAATAGGTATTGAGACCTGTAATTGTGATGCCAACGGGTATTTAGATCGCAAGTATATTTCTACACATTTTGTGGACAATTTAATTTTATTGAAAATCAACTGAACTATAGCCCACAAATTCAGAGCTTTAAAAATCGAAAATATGCAATTATGCTCCGATTGCGATGATTGATACCTCTATCAATAGGTGTTGAGACCTGTAATTGTGATGCCAACGGGTATTTAGATCGCACGTATATTTCTACACATTTTGTGGAAAACTTAATTTTTTTGAAAATCAACTGAACTATAGCCCACAAATTCAGAGCTTTAAAATTCGAAAATCTGCAATTATGCTCCGATTTCGATGATTGATACCTCTATCAATAGGTGTTGAGACCTGTAATTGTGATGCCAACGGGTATTTAGATCGCACGAATATTTCTACACATTTTGTGGAAAATTTAAATTTATTGAAAATCAACTGAACTATAGCCCACAAATTCAGAGCTTTAAAATTCGAAAATCTGCAATTATGCTCCGATTTCGATGATTGATACCTCTATCAATAGGTGTTGAGACCTGTAATTGTGATGCCAACGGGTATTTAGATCGCACGTATATTTCTACACATTTTGTGGAAAATTTAATTTTATTGAAAATCAACTGAACTATAGCCCACAAATTCAGAGCTTTAAAAATCGAAAATATGCAATTGTGCTCCGATTGCGATGATTGATACCTCTATCAATAGGTGTTGAGACCTGTAATTGTGATGCCAACGGGTATTTAGATCGCACGTATATTTCTACACATTTTGTGGAAAACTTAATTTTTTTGAAAATCAACTGAACTATAGCCCACAAATTCAGAGCTTTAAAATTCGAAAATCTGCAATTATGCTCCGATTTCGATGATTGATACCTCTATCAATAGGTGTTGAGACCTGTAATTGTGATGCCAACGGGTATTTAGATCGCACGAATATTTCTACACATTTTGTGGAAAATTTAAATTTATTGAAAATCAACTGAACTATAGCCCACAAATTCAGAGCTTTAAAATTCGAAAATCTGCAATTATGCTCCGATTTCGATGATTGATACCTCTATCAATAGGTGTTGAGACCTGTAATTGTGATGCCAACGGGTATTTAGATCGCACGTATATTTCTACACATTTTGTGGAAAATTTAATTTTATTGAAAATCAACTGAACTATAGCCCACAAATTCAGAGCTTTAAAAATCGAAAATCTGCAATTATGCTCCGATTTTGATCATTGATACCTCTATCAATAGGTGTTGAATCCTGTAATTGTGATGCCAACGGGTATTTAGATCGCTCAAATATTTCTACACATTTTGTGGAAAATTTAATTTTATTGAAAATCAACTGAACTATAGCCCACAAATTCAGAGCTTTAAAAATCGAAAATATGCAATTATGCTCCGATTTCGATGATTGATACCTCTATCAATATGCGTTGAGACCTGAAATTGTGATGCCAACGGGTATTTAGATCGCACGTATATTTCTACACATTTTGTGGAAAATTTAATTTTATTGAAAATCAACTGAACTATAGCCCACAAATTCAGAGCTTTAAAAATCGAAAATCTGCAATTATGCTCCGATTGCGATGATTGATACCTCTATCAATAGGTGTTGAGACCTGTAATTGTGATGCCAACGGGTATATAGATCGCACGTATATTTCTACACATTTTGTGGAAAATTTAATTTTTTTGAAAATCAACTGAACTATAGCCCACAAATTCAGAGCTTTAAAATTCGAAAATCTGCAATTATGCTCCGATTGCGATGATTGATACCTATATCAATAGGTGTTGAGACCTGTAATTGTGATGCCAACGGGTATTTAGATCGCACGTATATTTCTACACATTTTGTGGAAAATTTAATTTTATTGAAAATCAACTGAACTATAGCCCACAAATTCAGAGCTTTAAAAATCGAAAATCTGCAATTATGCTCCGATTGCGATGATTTATACCTGAATGAGGATGATATGCGAACTGTATTAGCGGAATTTCACGATACGCCATTGGGTGCAATATTTTAAAAATCCACCATTACTTTACTAAAATTATTTCAAACATTACGAGATATGTCAGGAACTGTATTTCTTGCCAAAAAAATAAATCATTTATCAGTACCAAATTACCAATGAAGATAACTTCTACATTCACTCGATCATTTCAAAAAGTATTTCTTGATATTGTAGGTCCGCTAACGTCAATGTATACGAATAATAAATATTTATTCATCCGTCAGTGTGATTTGACTAAATTCTCTTTGGCTGCGACCATTTCCGATTACAAATTTTAATTTTTTCTTTGGATTACCCGAATCGATCCTCACCGATCAAGAGTCGAATTTCATAAGCTCTTTATTTATTGAAATTTGTTGTACCATAATGATTTTAAGGTATTTAGAAGGCAAAAGAGAATTGTACAGTGGGACCCGAGCAATTGCTCAACTTATCAACACCAACATGATTTCAATAGCAATAATAATTGTGTCTTTTATCATAAAATATTAGGACACATCCACAGTCCCGGCTATTTGGTGTAATTTTGTTCGATTCCAATTTCAAACAAGTTAAGCCTTTGAAAAAATTGGTTTATATACCTAAACTAGTGCGTTTTGCAGCTCTTTGTTTTATACCGGATATTTCAAAAAATTACAAAGTAGGATTTTATAATTGCAGAACAGGGTTTGAGATATAAGATTCCTTGAATAATCGCATAAAATTTAATAATTACGAAACTTGAGGATGAATACCGCCTAGAAAAGTTGTGCTTTATTAACATTCAGTTGATAAAGAAGCCAAGAAAGAAGGTGTGCAAACGCTATACAGGATTCGTATCCTTTATTTTTAAAAATAATTAAAACCATTTGATTAATTCAATTCATTTTCAATTCAAATTCAATTCATATTCAATTTTTGACCACTGAACGTGAATTAATCATAAATTGAAAAGGAATTAATTTTTCATTGAATATCACTTTGAATATATAGTTGAATATGCTCAAATTCAATTTATTCAGGTTGATATTCAATTACAATTCAATTCATATTCAATTTATCGTCAATTCGTATTAAATTATCTTTTAATTTATGTTCAAATACAATTTGTATTAAATTTCATGTTCAATTCATATTTAATTCCATTTCAATACATATTCAATTCACATTAAATTCAAGTTCTCTTTTTGTTCAAATTCATATTCAATTCATATTCAAATCATATTCAATTTTTAGTCAATTCATATTCAACTCATATTCACTTTATGTTCAATTTTTTTCAATTCATATTCAATTCATATACAATTCACATCCAATTCATTTTCAATTCGAATTCAATTCATATTCAATTTCCATTTAGTTCATATTAAATTCATACTCAATTCAAAACGAATTCTGCTTAATTTATAATCGACTCATTTTGAATTCATAGGTATTCAAACCCATTGTGTAAAATGACAGAATATCCTTGCAACACACTTATAAATATTATACACCAAGGGTTATGCAGGAACACTTAAATTAATGAAAAACTAATTGTTTGACCAAACTCTAAAATGTAAACAAAGATTTTTCAATTATTTTAGTTTTTGAATGATGCACTTTATCCAAATATTTTTTTTAAAAATTGTGTCATTGTATTCTTGAAACATATTTTAAAAAATCATTTCTATCCTTGAGACGGCAAAAAACAATACTAAAGTTATTCACCGCTCGTAATGAATGCTGCAACAAAGTGGAAACGCAAACTATATGCAAACTAACGATAAAAAATTGCATCTCTTGATTTGTAAAAAAAAAACAATTAAAGTTATTTTTCATTCTTCCTAGTGTCTGTAATTTATTCATGTTCAACGGTCGTTCAAGTTTATAAAAAAAATAAAAAAAAAGTTGTTAATGAAGATGACAAAAGATAGCGAAAAATAAACTAAATAACATTCCTTCCTGATTGTTAAATTAAAATACAACTGGAAACATACGAGACATAATTGTCATACCGACAAAGAATATTGTTAGAGAAGACGATTTTTTTTTTGTATTTTATTTTATTGTTCTGTGGCAAACAATTGTTCAATAATTTTAATTGTAATTGCATAGTGTAAATGTTGTCACCTGAAAGAAAATCTTTAAAACAAGCGGATGGCGGAAACCATACTTTTCCTCGCTTTTTTTTTGCTACTTTACACTTAAAGGATATGTACTACTGTTCTTGCATGTGTATACGTTCGTTTGATATTTCAGTAGAAATTTTGTGTGAAAATATGGAAATACCGGATAGGAAACGTTTTGGGGTGAAAATGGAAAATAATTGTTCTAGATACGGATGGACGATAATTATAGTTATGTAAACGAGAAATAATGAACTGAGTTTTCGTAGTTGACCTATATATTATGTACATAGTTCCAGGTAACAGAGGTTAAAGCCAGTTGTTGTACCTGATAAAATTCGTAATTAATTAGGATAAATTGTTTATAGTTATTGTTGTTTGTGAGATATTTTGAACATAGCAAATTTTAATATTGAATAGATCGTTAATATCATGTTAAGCTCTTATAAATTAATTACAAAGTACTATTATGCCAATTTTCTGAAATTACCTAATGAATATCAGAAATGTTAATAGGTGATGGTTGTTGTTGCCTCTTTTCAATACTTTAATTCACTTCCTGATTCAGGGCTGGTAATTAAGGACAAAAGTTGGAGTCATTATCTTGCTGGAAAATTGTATTTGCTCATAACCATAATTGTAAATATGAAAAAAGTTAATTTTCCTTTCATTGAAGATTGGCACCAATCCATGTAATAAAATATTCAAAACTATTTAAAAATTAAATGTTTTGGGTCTACCAGAGCATTATACACCCAGTTTTTCTTAGCCAAAGGTTATTTTAAACGATCAGTACCTTTTGATTTATGAAGGCAGTCTGAAACTGAATTTTGTACAGCCTAGTTTCAAGTTTTCGACCGATAAGAAAATGAAAGTATTTTTTAATAGCGATTTTTTGAATTTTCTTTATACCCAAGGTCGCTTTTTGGAGTTTGAAATCTCTTAGTTATGGCAGTATGCGAGTGCAACGGTGTAAAATACCAAATTTAATAAAATATCTGTAGACATAATCGAAATTGTTGTAAGTGTAATCCTATGCTTAATTATTTGTTGAATACCTATTGGTTGCTACACGCACACAAACAGAGAGATATTTGTTTTCGACGGTGATAAGCCACTTATACGAGCAACTCGTTCCGAATTTCGCGCGTATAACTAAGTCGAATATTTGGCAAATTGAAACCGAATGTCATCTTGAATATTAATATTTTGAGATTGCACCTGTTTGCTGATGACATTTACTAACCTTCACTCTGTGTATAGCTTACTATAACGTTGTCTGTGTATAGGGGTCAATCTGACCCCATGGATAACTTCATATATTTCATAGGGAAAGTAAATAAAAATTGTTTATTTTCTTATTACAAATTTATATTTTTATTGGAAAAGTAATTACATTCACAAAAAATCACTTTAATTAGTCAAATTTATATTTTAACCAGATACGTCATCTGAAACCACTTAATGTTCATCTGAAAACATTTCCTATTTTTTAATGCATTATATGCATAGGATTTTAGTGTGGTTTGGGCAAGATAGCTCATAACACAAATGGCATCTTGTTCTGGATGTCATATCAGATAATCAAAGGGCGCAAATAACATCTTGGTCGTTTTCTAAGGGTCTTAGCCGAGACTTTTTCGCCTGTTGATTCCCGTCTTGTTAGTAACACTATAACCTATTAGATCGATTGCTGTCCTTATATTTTTTTTTTAACTTGCGAGGGTTAGAGAGCTGGCTTGCACTAGTTGCATAACCAATTCTTTTAGAAACGATTTTCTTTAGGATAAAACTTTCAAGTATTACTTGTTACCAAAACTAAATTTTGAAGATTTTAGTTCTCGTTTTTTTTTTAATTCCTTACTTGTACTAAGCTCTTTGGGCAAATCAGGTTTGATTTGTACGATTGTTCCAATTAGTGTCGGTTTTTTTTCTGCAAAAGTTGCTCGGCTAAAGTACAAATAGTGAAAAAGTTGTTCATAGCAATTGTTCTTCTTTTGTTGACATGAAGTGCGGATATCCGATGGACTAAATTTAAGGCGTAATTAATCGAATGTGGCCTCCCTGGTTGCCCATCAACATACACTTCTGCGTTCAATGGGTAAGAGATGTTTGCGTCGCGTAGCCAAAATATTTTAATTCCATACTTCCTTGGTTTTGATGGTACGTATTGTCTGGAAGAACATCTCCCTCGTGTTAGAATCAATTGTTCATCAATAGTTAAATTTGATGACGGTTTATAAAGTTTTCGAATATTTGCCAAGAAAAATTTTCCATACAGTTCAGAATGCTACCATACCAATCTATCTGTTTTTAGCGGCTCCTTTCGGATATCATAGCTCGATAAAATGAACGGTCGTCCCAGTTCTTAAGAGCGCCATCGTAAATTACAATGCAGGTCAATGCAAACATTTCTACCGAATCAGTATCATACAGAGCACGGTGTTTTTCTGTTATTTTATTATTCAATATATAAAACTGCCGCGCTTTTCTATTGGTCTCAGCCACGATAATATTCACCAATATTTCTGTGATGGTTTTTTGGAAAGCTAGTAACTGAGTTATTAGATTTTTTGCTGTTGGCTCTGTGAAGCCTTCCATTTCCCGCAGTAGTAGAAAGTCTCATGTTCTGGTTACATTTGCAATATTTAGGCTCCACTTTCGGATACAATTTTTTATTTTGGACATATGTAATACCATATACCAGTAACCGCTTCTTCATCTTCAAAAGTGGGAGTTTCATCATTTCCCTGTTCATTTTCTCGATCGTCAGCGCAAAGTTCAAAATTGTCATCATCATCAAAATTTATCGGCTCAATATGTTCATCCTAATCGTAATCACAGACGTTTATCGGCTCAGCATGTACAACTCTCGTCGCATTTCGAAAAATCCACTTCAATATTATCGTTCGCTATTTCCCCTTCATCTGACAGCCTCACTTATTAATTAACAAAAAAATGCAAAAAACATCACAGACATACTTTACAATACATTCATAAATATAAAAATTAAGTCATTTTTTGATTTATATAGAAAATAGTAGGTATATCTACATGGAAATAATTTGGGGTCATTTTGACCCCAGTACACAGAAATGCGCTTGGTTCATATCAGACTATCGTAATTCCCAAATTTACAAATAATTTGGACCCGCTTTTCATTGTATTGCGTGTACAAGATATTAGTTGAGGCTTTCTTTTAGGGCATGATCCATTCAAATAATTAATAACGCAGTTTTTTCATTTTAAAACCGACTGAGGTCAATTTGACCCCAATACGCAGAGAGAAGGCTAAGAATATTATACCAGGTAACTACAGAAACTAAAAACTTAAAATTTGGCATGTCTTTTGCAAGGCCTTGTGCTTCTATTCGTTATGTATTACCGGAAATTCCAGTTTGAGTAGTATCCTCAGAAATATCAACAAATGCGTCATAAATTTCACTTAGATGATAGCGCAGAGGTTTTAGGGCATCGATTCCACTTTCCCACACCATGTTTCGTTTAACGGTTTCACTGTTAATAATTTTAGACATGACGATTTAAAACGTCCCAGCGTCGTGTTGAAGCAGTGAAATACACGTATAAATGCTGCACTAGCATATAAAATGAAGTTGCTTCAATACAAGCGCCAGCAGCATCGTTAGCAATGAGATTTAAAGAATCAACATGGGCACTACAAGGGACAAATAATGCACCATTTGGTTTCCCCTTTATATTGCTGCCATTATCATAACTTTGACAGCGTAAATTTTCAATCGGTAATGCCATATCCACTGATAGTTGAACGACTGTATCCATCATACTAGAGCCTGTAGTATCCGTAAGTTTTACGAATTCCAAAAAATATTCTCTTATGGAAAACAGGCTCACAACAATCGTTTTTCGTATTTGTGTGGTCGAAATAAATAATGAGCGTCATCTGTTCATTGTGGCTGATGTCTGGTGTGCAATCTCGGATAATTGCAAAATACTTAGCCGAACAAATCAATTCTATATTTTTTTTTTTAATATTGGTCGATAAAAGTTGAAATAATTCATTCTGAATGTTTTTTCCCAAGTAATGAATAAGCGTCTCATTTCACCTAATTTTTTCCGAATATTAAATGCTCGCCTATAACTGGATCAAACAGTGGCAAATATTCAACAAATTTGAGGAAATTTTCATTTCCAGGCGTAAACAATTTTTCTTTGCTTCCACGAAATGTAATATTGTGCGTAGCAAGAACCTTAACGCAAGTTCTACCAAACGTTGTAACACTTACAGTTTTATTTCTGCTCATACATACAGTTTGATTTCTGGTAAATCGCGATTCAAACTCTTTCCAGCTTTCAAAATTCATCAAATGTTCCTTACTTTTCTCATGTCCCGTTTAGAAATAGGTAAAATTTATTGGAAACTGCGGTTGTTATACGAAAAAGTTTGCAACAAAAGCAGAATGGCGAATCTGTTGTTTTGGAATACTGCAGCCATGGTCGTTGCTTTTCTTCTCCGTTAGTAATCCTCCTTTTATAAAAATCTTTGAAAATTTTCTTTGGTTGCTATTTCGAAGGAAATCAAATTGTTTAATTTGCTTTCAACCAAAATTTGTCTAAGACAGTCAAACGTTAAACTCTGTGAATTTGACCAGGTAGCCGGATCACTGTAATCCAAACTTCATCACTGTAAACTTTACTTAAAGTTCCTTCAATATTTTGCTCTTTCGCAGCTAACATCGTTCTTTCTAGGTCTTAGCTGGTCTTCCTACTTCCCGCTTCCGCTTGATAACTCAAGTTTTTGCCGCGTAAATTCCAAAATTGTCTATGCAATAGTGAAGTGCATAAGTTGATACCAGCATTGCTATTGAGCAAATAGTATTCATGGACAATACTACGCACTAATACCGATTTGGATACCAATAATATTGAATGTTTTGTTGTAAAACTCGCAGATGCCTCCTGAATTCGCCCACCTACTCTTATATATATATATATATATATATATATATATATATATATATATATATATATATATATATATATATATATATATATATATATATATATATATATATATATATATATATATATATATAATTGTATCATTTCAGGATCCTAGGATCAATGGAAGTGACAGACTACACTAACAATAACAAAGCTATAATTCCTATAACTATGGGTAATGCTAGAATAATTGAAGATATCCCTTTCCGGTCCAAAAAAGAAAATTTTTCTTTTTAAGTAAAGGTCAAGTGTAACATTTGTGATGGTTACGATCAAAGCCCGATGGTTTTTGTTATTATTTTTTATTTTTAATATTTTTGTCACAGTTCAAGCCTAATCCTCACTTTTGTTACATTACATTAAAGTATTCAATAATGACTGTAACATCACAATTGTAACACTTGGTTCGAGAATCTTATGTTAGTTTAGTTGAATGGTTTGCAAAGAAAATAATTTCACAATTGTGAGAGCTGATCTGTATTGCATATACAAATAATAATTTTTATGGACTCTGCTTCATACCCTCACAATTGTATTGACTGGACCGGAAAGGGATAAATCATTATTTTTGCATGTGATAAATACATCTTCATATGAACCAATGGTAATACAAAATCGAGACAACGTCGAATCATACACAAAACTCATAAAAAATAACAATCCTGGGTCCACTTTTCAATCAAAGATTAAGAACTATTTTGAAAAAAAATTGAAACTCTCGAAAACACACTCTCGTACATAAAACCGCAAACAAGACGAACATGCGGAATCCACATAATATTCGGAGATATTAAACAAGTAGGTATGAAAGAACGAGAACATCATAACATCAAAAATTATCGAACAGATAAAAATTAACAATAAAATGATTAACAGATTCCGAGAATTAGAAAACAAAATATCAGTAGAAAGAAATGAAACGACAAATAGAGTTAACAACAACACAAAAATCATGCAATCTATGACTCAACAGCAATGAGCCTTGAACAAAACCTTCACACTCTAGAATACATTATATCGAGCCTTCAACACCGCTTTGACCAAATATTAAATACACTAAATTTAGCAAAACAAGGCTTTATTTTTATCATTACTTACTGACCCCAGAGGAAACGGGACTAGTCGCTCAAACATTAGAAAAACCGAATATTAAAATCGGAAACGACTATGAATTGTTACAATTTGTATCCATCGATATTGCATATAACAAACCATTTATAGTGTTCATAATCTCAATTCACAGATTTTCAAAAGTTAACTACAAACAAATTCAAATATTCCCGTTAACAATAAACCAATCATTCCACATAACCATTCCAAATAATTTTCTAATCCTCTCTGAAACCAATGCAAAATTTTCAAACAAACAAAGAATCAGAATGCAATCTTGTCAAACAACCTGCGGAAAACTACTAATACATAATTTATAATTATGAACCAGAATAATCAACCCAAGTATGCAACAAATTGCATCCAACAACAAACAAAATCATTACCTTTAAAAGCAGTCATTAAATATAAAAACTGTTCAATCACAATCAGCAACAACAAATACACCAACGACGAAACAATATTTAGCGACATGTTTCATATAATACCATTCAACGAAGTGTAGATAAATAATACCATAGAACTGCTAAAACTCACAGAAGTCTCAAACCAAACATTACAAAATATGGAAAAATTAAAATATTTCGTAGAAATTAACATATCACCAAAACACCAATAAACATCCTGGGAATTCACCACTATAATATTCATGACCATAATAACATACCTTTGCATATTAAGGTACTGCCCGTCATGTACTGCCATGGTGTACATGACGGGCAGTACCTTAATATGCAAAGGTATGTTATTATGGTCATGAATATTATAGTGGTGAATTCCCAGGATGTTTATTGGTGTTTTGGTGATATGTTAATTTCTACGAAATATTTTAATTTTTCCATATTTTGTAATGTTTGGTTTAGTATAGTATAAAAAAGTATCACAAGCTCCAGACATTGAATTCATCAAAGATACTGCAGCCCAAGCATCTGCGGCCTGCCCCATTCAAAGAAGTGAATTTTGTCAGGTACGACAAAAGTCTTAAGCCGGAAGGGCTACATCCCAATACATCATAACCATCATTATTTCTAAGATTACCAAAATATATCAACAATGATTCACAACCAGCATAGAAAAGTATTATTTCCGATTTTACTGTATCAGCAATAAAATCTAAATGTAATCAATACAAACCGCTGTCGTCGTATCAAGATAAGCCTGATCATCCACATAAGCAGAATATAAATAAAAAACATAAAATATAATTCATATCATATACATATATTGTAAACAAATATTAACCCATATCCACTGATGAGCCAGGAAATGCTAAAATATATAAACACAAAACTAACGCTTAATTTAGTCAATATTATAAATAAAGTTATACTGTCAACACTACTACTTCAAATAAAATAAATTCGTTATAAAATTAAATTAAGTTCTATTTAATCCACGACTGCATAAAGAACTTACATCCCATAACTATATGTCTTCATAGTATCCAACACATAAACTAAATCCCTACATATTGTCTTATCTTGGTGAGAAACAACAATAACAGGTTTCATCTCAATTTATTAGACATGTGTAACTGCGTTGATAGATTTAATGTAGTATGGTTACATAGTTTATTCCCCTTTTTTGCCAAATATTCCTTAACAAGATATTTGTCTAGTTTGGCTTGCGTAGCAAGGCAAATGATGAGAGATGAAGTTGGTAAATAATTCCTATTTATGCAAGATGTAATTTGAGGTTCAGCATACTCAAATGGATGAGAAGCCATATCCAGCCTAATTTGATTCATTATTATTGTTTACTGATTACACCCTATGATATTCTTTGCTTCCAAAAATTATTTGTAAAAAATGTACCTACTTTGTACCTATGACAAATCGGAAATTGCATTGCTGCAGCGAAAATTGCGTTAAAAAAATGCATTTTTTGAGACTCCCTTTGGGAGATTTCAAAACTTTGTAAATAAGGGTAAGAACTGGCCTAAATCGGGTACTCGGGGGGTTTTCGAGGTCGCTGATCACGATTATGATGCTCAAATTGACCCCCCGAACACCTGGAGCTCAGGAACGCCGATGAACGTCATATCCGTGGGACTCTCCAACAAATCACGTGGGGAAGGAGAGAAACTCGGCGCTCGGGGGTTTTTTGGGTCGCTGAATTCAAATATGCCATCGTCGAATACCCCCGGGCACCTGGTGCGCCCGAACCTGGACGTGGACGTCATCTCCGAGTATTTTCCTGACAAGATTGACAAAAAAAGCCCGAAAATCATTGTGGAGGCGTTTTTTGAGGCGCTTAATCCAAATTTCACGTCGAAAACGACCCCCTGCACATACCTGGTGCACCGGAATCTGGACGCGGACCTTGCGAACTGAAAATCTATATGGTGGATTTTTTGGGGCGCTGAATTCGAATTCCACGTCGACAACAACCCCCCGAACATCGGGGGGATTAATTGATATCGATGTCATTTCCATGAATGTCTTCTATGTATCCATTTCCAACCTTTTTAAATTTCATGCCATCCATTGCGAGGTATGGGTAAACTATAAGTCGGATTTTACTTTCTGCAGTGATTTCTTGTTCAGTTACACGTTTAAGATGGGTCAGAGAGGATGCAGGTGTGATAATTTCACAGCCTCCTAAGCTATGAAATGTCCCTTTTCCATCCAAAGTCTCTACGTTTCAATCCGCGTTATCGTGAATAAATTGAACGAAAGCATTTTCTTTGACATTAATTTCTCCCTGCATAGTAGCTGACATCTCATAATTACGCACTTCGGCATAAGAGCAACTGAATTCCATGACGTTGCACATCTCCACTAACTCTCTAGAACCAAACTTCCGATGTAAAGTCACCCCGAAACCGACCTGGAGTGGGGACAATATTTTGCGGGGCAATGTCGCGCACATTATAGCATGAGCAATTGAAATAATTTCTGACTCGTGGTTTTCAAGTGTTTTTCTATACTGATTGAGAAAAAGCTTTTGTAAGAAAAATTTAAGTTTCTCTGGAATTATTTTAGCTTTTTCTAACATGCAATCACTTGCAGGATACGAATCCCAATTCGACTGATATTCGCGAATGTCCTCTACAAGAATTTTCGCAACTTTATCAAGAAGTTCGAAATCTTTACTCTCATCATCTTTGCATTGCTTATGTTTTTCCTGCATAACGTTAAACACTTGATCTTTTAAGAGCAGTATGCCCCTGACCCTCGTTTACTTCCATGAACAAGATTTTCTTGATAGTGATTTTTTAGTTTTGGAACTCCTTCTTTGGATTTTCGTCAATGTAATTGTATATCTGCTCCATAGACTGTCGAATATTTTCACCATAGTCCCCTTCATGTGTCTTTGGCTTACGTAACTTGGCACAACAAGATCTTTGGTATTTTATCTCTTCAGGATCATCTGGGTTCGAGAGCTTATCTAAAATTTGATCGTACACAGATAATTCCAAAGTTTTTTGTTCTTGAAGATAGTTAATGATTTTTTGTCTTGCATCTGCGCTAGTACAAATTGAGCTAGGAGTGGAACGTAAAATCTTGTTGGCACATATTACACACCTTTCCGAAATGTTGCAGTTATTCTGATTCGCAACAGGTTAAACATCATCAGAATTGTTGTCTACTCTTAATCTCTTGTGTTTGCGTTCTGGTGTACTTGCAGGCCTAATATATCTGCAACGATACTTTTCGTGCACATCGATGGAATGACAACCTTGACCATTTTAGCGATTCCTGTAGCGGACACTTTGTTGATCGAATTGTCTGAGGAATGATTCTGCCAATCTTTCACGTATTTGCAAATAACGCACGTCTCCTCGTTATCCATGATCCTAGAAATTCAATTATATAAAATATATAAAATTTGAAGATTCAAAAAAATCGTAAAAAATAGAAAAAGACAACTAATGACGTTAGAAACCAAAATTAATTGACTCTTGTGCGAGAACTGAAAATCTTAAAAATCAGAAGTCCCTAATATTCGTGTATATAACGGGTGCTCGTCAGCTGACCCCACACGAAAACAGTATTACGTACTTGAATTTTATAACAATATTCTAAAATTCAACTTACGGATTTACCGGTTCTGTTGTCATTATTTGATCAAACACAATGGATATTGTCCTTGAATATATGTTTGTAATAGTAAAGCCAAATAGTCTTGTTCCCGAATACTGGATATTTTCCGTAAATACTTCTCCTTATTGAGAATATTTACAGGTATTTGTTCTGAAACCAAACGCGAATTTAGAGTTAATTATCCAACGTATGAGGAACTCCCAATTTACCACCCTACTCAGTTAATCATATCCTTTATCAAAATGATAGACTTGTAAATATTCTGTACCCTGATTATGAATGTGTTTCTATGCTCAGGCACACACTCATAAATAAACTCTCTAATCAAGAGAATATGAAATGCTGGAAATTATCCTTGGCTGATAATATATAAATAAACATTCACTGATATGCACGAAAAAAATCACTCACATAACTATTTGTAATAAATATATCTCGTGGCAACATAAATGCTCACAAAATAAAAACAAAAAACTGGAAAATAAACACGTGTTTCTCCTGACTATGGAGCTTTGGTAATGTATTTCGGTAACGATTTATTATATTTATATTTTTTTTGTTATATTTTGGGAGAGCCCCGCGGAGAATGCGTTCGGCGCCAGGGTCCGGTGCACCAGGTGTCGGGGGGGTCGTTGTCGACGTGAAATTCTGATTCAGCGCCCCAAAAAAACCCATATCGATTGTCAGTTCGTCTTTTTTGATTGTGTGAGGAAAACCCACGGAGATGAGGTCCGCGTCCAGATTCCGGTGCACCAGGTGTACAGGGGGTCGTTTTTGACGTGAAATTTGGATTAGGCGCCACAAAAAACGCCCCCACAATGATTTTCGAGTTGTTTTTATCAATCTTGTAAGGAAAATTCTCGGAGGTTCAGGTTCGGGCGCACCAGGTATCCGGAGAGTGATTTCTGTGATCGATCGTCAACCGGACAACATCATAAAATAATCAGTGCTCTTAAATATTAAAAAAAATAAAAAATAAAATTCAACAATAGAATTAACCGTAAACATCATCGAATGTTTTTTGGTTTAGCAAAATATTTTTTTGCAAACCATGCGGTTTTCTAAATTCAATATATAGTTTAATATAATAATAAATAGTGATAATTAGTGAATAATTTAATAATAATTAATATAGTGCTAATAATTAATAATTATAATTCAATTAAAATGGTGATAGTTAGTGATAATATAGTGATAAAGTGGTTATGGGAATAAAAAAAATTTTTCGATTTTTAAATATTTAATGTTGGTTTCGGATAGTGTTTAATTAGTAGAATAATGTATAGTTTGTAAGACAAATGCATCGCGGTAAATTAAAAAGTTATGAAACATTTAATTTATTCCCATATAAACTCATAACAGTGAAGCTCACAAACATTCGTGCAGCGGAATATAAGTGAATATATATAAGTGAATTTTATTTTTTATATCTGTGAAATATAATACAAAATGTGTTGAATCTGAAGAACTATTCATGATCACACAAATTACGGTGAAAAATAACAGTTAATTAGTTATAAGTGATTAAAATTATTTTCTTTTTAGTGTACCATGTGCTAAAAAGTTTTTTTTTATTTTTTTTTCATATCATACGGTTTCGGGTTTCTAGAATATTCAATAACGGTTATGGTTAGTTAATATCATCTAGAATAATGCATAGTTATATCGTAATTAAGTATTAAAATAAATAATCAGTAAATTACATAATAGTGAAGCACACAAACATTCGTGTAGTGGAACAAAGTAAAAAAATTAAGTGAATTTATTTTTTTGGTAGTGAAAATAAATCCAAAATGTGTTGTATCTAAAGAACTATACAAGAACATACAGATAAACAATAAACACGCACACGGTTTATATATATATGAACATTATTACAACCGTTGTTGGCCAGACGTGCCAAACTTAATTATTTTGGTAAGTCTAGAGTAATAAGTTTCACAATTTTTACTATATATTAAATGATTATAAAACGAATATTTCACAAACATTCCGTGTAAATACAAATACAAATTAATCGCGCGGGTAACTATATTACGAAAAATAATCCGCTTTCATGATATAACGGTTAAAAGTGAGAAAGTGATTCAGTGATATAAAAAAAAAAAAAAAATAAAGCACAAACTCTCGTGTTAAAAACAATATATTCAGTGTGAAAATAAAAATTCCGTTTTTTTTCCCTTTTTGTACGATCCAAAATAACGGGTCAAATAAAAAATTTACAATTTTTGACAAATACAAATATAAATATAAAAAAGTGAAAAAACAAAATTCGAAAAAAAATACAAGAGAAGACCCCGGCAACGTGGCAGGGGTTAACGGGAATAGTGAGGCGTCAACTGACGCCACAAAAGTAACGGGCCCAACGACGACAGTTAAACGGGCACATGGTAGTGAAGAGATTGAGGATCCCTTCAAAAAAATTATTGTGGTTGATGAAAATCAATCATACGACACAATTGATTTAGACGAAACGCTAACAGGCGATTCTGCTACGCCAACAACAACTGCAATGCGCGAACGGTCACAATCGACCGAAAAAATCAGCGAAAATAGAACAAACGAGCAACGGTTGAAGGCAAGATCAAGGCTATCATTGAACGCTGACACAATGGATGCCGAAAAAATTAAACTAGCAGCCGAAAATCATCGACTCAAGGAAATGTTGATCAAATTGGAACAACACATCGAATGTATGGATAATCAAATGAAGATCCAACAAAATAATTTTGATGAATTAAAAAAAAATCAACATCGCAACGAATTAACTGTTGAAGGGATTGAGGTATCCAATAGATTTAATCAACTTGAGCAGAAAAATACGAACGAGGACGTAGACGAGCGAATGAGCGGTGATGAGGAGGATTCAACGCCGTTCCAATTAATCAAGAAGAAAAATCTAAATAAAAAGAAGACACCAACGCCAGCAATACCGACGGGAACAATACCCAAACAAAAAAATATTCAACAGCAGCAGCAACAACAAGAACAACAAATAAAAACAAAGAAGTTACCAGTGGTACAACAACAACAACAGCCAACAACAAGTAACAACAGCAATAATAAAAACGAATCACCAGATACAACACCAAAAAAGAATATGCGACCACCACCAATCCATATACACGACCAAGAAATTAAAGATACCATCGCGGTGATTAAAGCATCGAATATGGTCAACTTTAACATAAAAAGAGTGACAAGTAACAAACATACACTACAAATGGACACAATTGAAACATATAATGCGGCAAAAGGAATTCTAAAAGACGTGGCAACCAATTTCTTTACATACACACCAAAAACAGAAAAACCTAAAACAATTGTTTTAAAAGGGTTACATGAAGATGAGGACACGGCCGACATTAAGAGTGAAATAGAAGAACACGGCATTAAAATAATTAATGTAACACAATTGAAAACAAAACACTCAACAAAAAAACAAACAAAACTACCATTATATATCGTTCAATGTTCGCCCGATACGAATATGGGACTCATCTATAACATTAAACGCATAAACTACCAGACAATCACATGGGAGACACTTAAAAAACAAGACGAGATCACACAGTGCTATCAATGCCAGCGTTTTGGCCACGTAGCGGCAAACTGTAATCTACAATATAGATGTGTCAAATGTGACAAAACTCATGAGCCGGGGATGTGCGAGATAAAGGAAACAATCGCAAAAGATGAAATCTATTGTGTAAATTGTCATACGAAAGGACATCCAGCATCATACAAGGGTTGCCCAACCTATCAAAAAACATTGAACAGATTACACGAAAAAATTGAGGAGAAAAGATCGCAAGCAAAGAAGCCAGCACAAATACCGATTACTAAGAGCACGTATGTGAATAAAGAGAATGGATCATTTGCGGATATGTTAAGTGGACGCAAACAATCAAATGTGACAGCCGCAACAACAACAACAGACACAAATAATACCACAATACAGCAATTAATGCAAAAAATGAACAAAATGGCGGACACAATAAGTCAGCAGGGCGAACAAATTGCACAACTTTTACATCTAATTCAAAAATTAATTGGATGAATAGACACAATATAATACAAAATAAATTAAAAATAATGGCAATTAATGTCAATTCAATAATTAGTAACCAGCGGCGGATAAATCTATTAAACTTTATACACACAAATAATCCGGACATAATGATGCTAAGCGAAACGAAATTAAATAGCCGACACCAAATCACATTGCGAGATTACACGGTGGTACGACAAGACCGGGAAGAAGGGAAACGAGCAGGTGGCACGGCCATAATCATTAAAAATCGATATAATTTCCAACAAATAAACACGAACACAAATAATAATAAATCCGGCGTTGAATACACAACAATAAAAATTAAATTAAAAAATTCAATTAAATTATTATATATTATTTCAATTTATTGTTCACACAGCAATCACAACGTGACGGAGTCACATTTCCAGAAAGAATGGCAACACATATTCAACACTTACGATCTTGCAAATCCAAATAACTTTTATATTATAGCCGGGGATTTCAATGCGACGCATACAAGATGGGGAAACACCGCAAACAATATCCGTGGCGTCAAATTAAATGACTGGCTGGAGCGGAAAGATATTGAATACAAAGCAAGAGTTTATGTACCAGATAGTCCAACTTTTATACGCACAAATAATATTTTAGATTTCGCGATCATCGATATGAGACTAAATATACAAACAAACGAATATGGAAAAATCCCAGCGCACACATATGATAGTGATCACAAAGCAATAGAAATAATATGCAATAATTATAATAGTACAACAGATAATTTTCAATTAGACACGATTAACGTAGAGACAGAAACACGATTTAACTTTAATAACACAAATTGGCCCATATGGCAAACAAAACTAGATAAAATATACCGTAAACATTTAAAAGAGAATAATATTAAACATATAATACCAAACAATTATAATATCACAAACACTGAAATTGAGAACCACATAAAGACCATAACCAATTTAAAATGAAAACATAAAAAGAATCAGAACAGATAATGAGATTAAAAGCCGAGATAAAAAGGATAAACGAATTGATTGTGGAGAATGTCAAAATGGAAGTAAATCGGAGATGGACCGAGAATATAACAAAAATAAAACCGGGGCCCAAGATGTTCGCACAAATTAAACGGATCAGCGCGAAAACAACAACCGATTATAACATCAAACATCTGCAGGTGGAGGAGACCGAGATTGCGGCAATGGGAGCACTACAAATCGATTGGACACACATGGAAAAAGAGGGAACACAATACAATAGCTATGAACATCAACAAAATTTAAACATAATAGGACATTACATACAAAAAACCACTATACCAAACCCAGCACTTGGCAAACCGGAACATGATCACATAATTGCACAAACCATAAAACCATTAATCACAAATTTTGAATATAATAAAACGAAACATTTAACAATTACCATTTTTAATAAAAATAACACAGCTAATAATTCACAACATACACAGCATAATCCATATTTCATAAATACAATACAATTAACACAAATCCTAAAATGCTTAAATACAAAAAAATCTTATGGCCTGGACCAAATTCCTTGTGTAGTGCTCAAACACTTAACTGAAAAACTAATTGAAGAATTATGTTGTCTCTTCAATCATTGCCTAAACAATCGCATCTATCCGGACGCATGGAAACAAGCGAAAATTTATCCAATACATAAAAAAGGCAAATCAATCACTGATCCGCGAAATTTCCGACCGATAAGCCTTCTCTCTAACTTGAGGAAAGTATACGAAATCATATTATATGATAAAATACAAGATCACATTAGTGCAAACGCGTTATTACCAGACAATCAGTTTGGTTTCAGGCATAAACATTCAACAATACATGCAATAACGAAATTAACCGCAGACATATGCAGAAACCTAAACCAAACTAATTGTACTGGTACGATCCTAATGGATATGGAGAAGGCTTTCGAGTCAGTATGGCTAGATGGATTACTATATAAATTATATAAAATGAATTTCGATAAAAACCTATTACAATTACTATATGAATTACTTTATAATAGGAAATTTAAAACAACTAACGGTAAAGAATTATCGAAAAATACATTCTGTATATATAATGGTTTACAGCAGGGATCGATTACGGCACCGGTGTTATTTAGTTTATACACAAAATCATTGATCGAAAGTGATAAATTAAATTCGCCAGCGGTACAAACAATAGCGTATGCGGTTGATATTGTCATTTATGGCAGGAACAAGAAAATTGCAGTACTAACAAAAAATATACAGGATGCTGTCACATATACCGTGGATTACTTGCACACATGGCGAATAAAAATAAATCCGGCCAAATGCGAGGCGATTTTATTCCGCAAACCTTACCAGCTATCAACATCGGATACACAAAATAATTGGAAACGTTTCAAAATCGATATAGCTGGTACGAGCTGTGTGCAAAAGCCAGCGGTTAAATATTTAGGCATCAATTTGGATCAATTACTATATTTGGATCCACACATAGAAATTCAAATCGGGAAAGCGAAAAAGATTTTCCACAAAAATCGTATTCTATTTTGTTCGCCACATATAACAACGCGTGTCAAACAAATTTGTTACAAATCCTTGGTACGACCAATATTAACTTATGGTGCCCCAGTATGGTGGAACGTTGGACCGTACACGATGGAGAAGATGCGTATCTTCGAGCGCAAATGCCTCAGATATTGCCATGGAGAATTCCGCACGGCCACGTCAGGATACCGTAAATATATCACGAATCAAAAACAATATGAGATGTTTGGTCGTGATCGTATAGATTTACACATACTGAAACTGACACGGGACCATATAAAGAATTCAACTGCGAACACAGAGAATTCGTTAATATTTGCCCCATACTTTACTGAGGATCACATAAATGAAGCGGCATGCAAAACGGGGAAAAATCCGGGACCAGAAACTTTTCCATATTTGGACAGGAAGGGTTATATTGAGGATGCGTTCACACGTTATCCAATGATTTATCATTTGGAGCGAAGACAAAACATAAAAGGATTTGACGATACTATCTTTGGAACAAGAGATGAGTATTATAGATCCAGCAACAAATGCAAGAAAAAGAAGAGAGTATTGGTGGTTAAACACATAAAATCACTATGTACTGGATGGATATTCAACCAATCTGGATTTGTACCAATTTGGGGGTACACAATATTCCTGCTACCGATTTTAGGGATTCAACCCACAACCCTATAATCAGCTATGGACAACATGATGGTGACACAATTACGCTACCATAATGAAATGATGATCCGTGGATGGAATTGGTGGAGGTCAACGGACACTGAAGCGAGTTGACCGAAACCAATTCACTCAATCATCCGGGGACTCATTTCAATATCTTCGACTAGAAAATGTATTCGGTTTTTTATTATTTCACTTTTTTACCGAACTACAAAATAAGTTAATAATACATTGATAAAAATTCAAATTTATATTTTTTGGTAACGGACCAATTTTGAATTTATACAAAATCTTTTGTTTTAAATTTAGAGTTCTCTTTTTAAGAGCATTAAATTTTTGTTTATAATTTTGTTTTTTGTGAGGGCTTTTTTTGCGGCTTTGGCCCAAACATATGAAATTAAGTAATAGTTTTTTGTGAAAAATAAAGCTAGTTTTTGGAAAAAAAAAAAAAAAAAGGTATCCGGGGAGTGTTCGACGATGGCATATTTGAATTCAGCGACCCAAAAAAAACCCGAGCCCCGTTCCTGAGATACAAGTGTTCGGGGGGTCAATTTGAACATCATAATCGTAATCAGCGACCTCGAAAACCCCTCGAGTACCTGATTTGGGCCAGTTCTGATCTTTATTTACAAAATTTTGAAATCTTCCCAAAGGCGTCTCAAAAAATGTATTTTTTGAACGCATTTTTGGCGCAGCAATGCAATTTCCGATTTGTCATAGGTACAAAGTAGGTACATTTTTTACAAATAATTTTTGGAAGCGAATGCAAAAACCACATTCCGATCCGCCTTTATGGAAAAAATTACGAACTTTTGTGCTTCATTACCTCGACTAAGGGCGATTTTTAGAAATCCCACCTTTTACAAAGGTTCGAATTAAAAACAAAATGTAGTTAATATACTGGTCATGATTCATGTTTGTGCATATTACACTTTAGCCAAAATCAGTCATAGAACCTCCACAATTATCTACACTTTATTTGAATTTAAATGTCAATAAAAGGTGGGATTTCTGGAAATTACCCATATAGAATCATCGAAAAACCGCGATTTTGATAAATTTTCGGGGTTATTCGGACGATTCTGGATAAAGTGTAATATGCATAAACGTTAATCTTAGCCAGTATATTACCTCATTTTGTTTTAATTCGGATGGATATAAAACATGGGATATCTGGAAATCACCCATATTAGGTATATCTAAACACAACCATTTTAATAGATTGTGGAGGTTCTACGGCCGATTCTGGCTACAGAATGCTATGCAGAAATGCGAATGTTGGCCAGTATATTTGATACATTTTTTCTAATTCGAATGTGAATAAAATGTAGGATTTTTGGAAATTGAATGCAATTTTAATAAATTGTGGAGGTTCTATGGCCGATTCTGCGATTAAAATATCAACGATAAAATGTCTCAATGTCTCCAATGAGCCCGGTCAGAGATTTTCGTTTTAGGAGCACTTGTAAGGAGCAATTCGCTGTTTACGAAATCCATATATCAAAACTCTTGTATTTATGTAGAAGTTGTATATTTCTCGTTTAAAATAGTTATATGTGTGTTCTCGGGGTCCAATAGGATAGGGCATAGGTTTAAATAATCGTGTTTGTGTTTCTCGAATCCAAAAGCAAGGTAAAGGCCAATTAAAATTGATGTTTCAAATAGTTCCGGTATATCAAATAAAAGTGATCGTTTGTTTGTTTTTAAGCTGGTTTATTCACTGTATATTTTTTCGCTATAAATTTTTGTTTACTGTATTTATTTTCAATATTTTATTTTACGATAATTTTTATACAAATGTTTTGTTCGCTCTTTCTCTTTTCCTGAATATTAATTTCGCAGAATGTTTCTCGAATATTGCGGAACGCCTTTATTTATTGTAGAGAAAATTATTATACAAAATTTCCCGTCATCTATCATTTCAATAAATTAATTGAAATAAATATGTTGGTCCTTTTACTATAATTTTATACCTTTGACCTTAAAGGTTGGTACCTGGGCCCTATTGCACCAACTGCTTTTCACTTATCAACTTATCATAAGTTAGTTTTTATGATAATGATAAATGATAAGTGTTTCATCAAAAGTAACAAAATCCCACTCACTTATCAATTTGAAAACTTATCAAACTTTGCAAATGATAAGTGGTAAGCGTATAGCACATCATAATGTCTATAACTTATCAATTGACAAATTATCATATTTTTATTCTGTAAAATTGTTATTCTGTATTTAACAACAACAACAACAATTTTGCGTATATGTATATAATTATACTAAACTTCAAATCAACGCTCAAATGCAACCCAATTAAACCGCAAACTAGAGCTCAACTGTCTAACCAGTGTATATAATAAATTATCTGGTATACCCGGTGTTACATGGCAGATGATGTCGCGTGCTGGCATTCAAATTTTATTGACGAATTCTACGTATCAGCATACCATCATGTGCAACACGCGAATCAAACAATTCGCACCAAATTTATTTTTATGGACTGTATTTTTTTTGTGCCTAAAAGTTTTAAAGTGTTTGAATTTTTGTATACTGCTACCAAACATACTCCCCTCCAAATATATATGTTGATATATATTTTATTTTTTTTTTTCAATCATCTATTGGAAGTCGATATAATTTCGTTATTGGCTTTTTATATGTAGATGATTTTGATTGAATAGTTGCCACACGTACAAGCCCATCTGATCCTGGATGCAGATCAATGACACGTCCAAGGGGCCATGTACTTGGTGGTGAATTATTGTCATGAATCAGCACCACATCATTAATTTGTAAATTTCTACCCTTCTGCTTCCACTTAGTCCGCTGTTGTAAAGTATTCAAATAGGTGATTGAATACTTACGCCAAAAATTCTGTACGAGCCTTTGTACTTGTTCCCAGCGAGTCAAACGGGACATGTTATACTCTTCTAGATTACTGTGTGGTAAAGATATAACTGTAGTTTGCATTTCTTCGTAAGCCGTATGAGCATTGCCGACAGTTTTAATCAAGTGTGACTTAACGGACTTAACAGCACGTTCCCATATTCCTCCAAAGTGAGGCGAAATGGGCGGAATTAGATGCCATTCAATACGTTTATTTAATGCGTATTCGTTCACTTTATCCTGGCATTCCCTAGAGGCTAGCATATTGTAATGTTCGTACAATTTTCGTTTCGCTCCCAGAAAATTTGAACCGTTGTCGCTATAAATTTGAGTTGGTGCTCCCCTCCGTGAAACAAAACGGTCTAAAGTTGCTAAGAACGCGTCAGTGGTAAGGTCTGATGCGACTTCTATATGAATCGCTTTGGTTGCAAAACACACGAATATTACTAAGAATCCTTTAATAAGTTTGGCTCCTCTCATAATGCAGGCCCTGCATAATCAATTCCAACTGCAGCAAATGGCCTACTCGGTGTGACTCGTGTTTGTGGTAGACTGCCCATTTGTTGAGTTGATCGTAATGTTGAATGTCTGAAACATTTCACGCAACTATGACATATTTTCCGACATTTCTCTCTTACTCCTAAAATCCAGTATTTGTGACGTGATAATGCTGTCAATAGTGAGGGACCTGGATGAATATGTTTCGTTTGTACATGTTGTAGAATCATATTTGTAATTTGATGGTTTTTTGGGAAAATTATTGGGTGTTTCATGTCATATGAACATCCCGAGTTTTGCAACCGGCCACCAACTCGTAAAATGTTATTAGAATCTACAAATGGTGTTAATGACATTAATCTGGAATTTGACGATAACCCTTTCTGTTTCACTAACAATTTTATCTCATTATCGAATTCAATATTCTGGACATATTTGATGATCTTTAGTTCAGCAGCTTCTATCTCTGATATATGCAGGTTTTTCCTTAGCTCCTCCGTACTTCTTGTATTATTCACGAATCTTAGGACAAATGCCATTGACCGAATTAAATGATCCCAATTCGAATTTCTTGCTAGCAACCTGGATACTGGATGGTTTTCTTCAACTATGACTTGTGTATGTAGCAATTGTACCTTTTTCCAACGGCTTTCCTGTAAAGTTTGAACTATAGTTGATTTGTTGGCCACTGTTCTTCTGGTAATGACAACCAGAAAGGTCCCTTGAACCAAATTTCGTTACTTGCTATTTTGTCTTTTTTGTCGGATTTTCCTTTCCTTTCACGTGATGCCAAACAGTTTGAGGAAGTAGTTGGTGAATCGCAGCCACCCGATTAGCGACGAATGGTTTCCATTTTCTCGGATGATTTGATAACCATGACAGTACAACCATGGAGTCAGTCCATGCCCAAATAGGTACATTAGTAAGCTGAAATGCATTTAGAACCTTTGACAATAATTTCGCTAAAAGATGGACACCACATAACTCCAACCTCGGGAAACTAACTTGGGTAATTGGTGCAACTTTGCTCTTTGCTGTAAGTAAATTAACTATCCATTTGTCATTCTCCTTCACTCTAACATATATTGCGGCGGAAAACTCCATGGTGAGGAAGATAACAGATCTCACAATTTCGATTGTTGATTTCATCGTCTGATAGCCTCTTCATATGCCGTAGATGAATATACTCTTCCTGTGAAATTTTTATATAATTGGCCAAATTCTGGTTGATGCTTAAACCTTTTCTCCATTGTCAACAGTCACTGCAAAGCGACAGAATACGACTGCCCAAGTGGTGGACAATCCTCTCTCATTGGTAATTGTACAATGTACCGACCATCTTTGTCCTTCATGCAAGTTGATTTAAAAATGTCTTCACATGTGTGTTATTCTAATGTCCATGGATGATCGTATGCTACTTCTTACTGCTCCCAAAATTTTCTCAAAATGTCCTCTAGACATGGTTCATCTCTAATCATCACATTAAACATTTTAACTGGTTGTATGTTACTCGCAGAATCTTCACTTGGTCCACCGGCCAGCACATATCCAAACATTGTCTCATGAGCGAATATATTATGTGTTAGTTGAATGCGTTTACCTCTCAGAACATAAAAGAAATAGTCGGCACCCAATAACAAATCGATTTCCTTTCGCGCTGATGTGTAATCTGTTAATTGTAATGCTGAGTATTGACGGACTTGTTCTCGTTTAATTTCATCGTTAGCTGGTAACGTCGTGATTTTCGGTACTATGTATACCTTGACCTTCAAAAATTGAGACATATCAAATCGAGAGTGAATAGTTAATTTTGCACTACCTAATGTAGACACATTTGACGTAGCCAGCCCTTTCACACGAATTTAACCCGCCTCACGTTTAAGGCCCAACCGATTTACACAGCGTTGAGATATGAATGAAGTCTGCGACCCGGAATCTAATAATAATCAACACGACTTAATTTGACCAAACCGATTCTTAACATTGATAATAGCAGTTGGCAATATGGTGGTTCCAGCACTACATGTGTTTGTAATACTTGTGCTCGCTAAACTTGTACTTGCTTTTGGTTCCAATATCGGCTTTGTTGATATATCGGCTGAAATCACTACTGAATTGGCTAAGGTACTACCATGAAGAAGACTATGATAGCGACGATGACACTTGAAGCAGCACATGATGCTTGGACATTGACTTGCTTTATGGCGCGTTGATAAACAATTAAAGCAGATCCTTAATTTGGCAGCTTTTGTTCTCTCCGTGAATTTATTTTTAAACCCTTGAATTTATCACATTCGTAAATTCGATGCAAACCTTTACTCAGATTTAATTAATGAGTTCAACAAGTATTTTCGTTTGTCATACCTCTCGCATAGCTTATCCCATGCCTGTTTATAATTTGCCTCTGATACCGGTATATGTTTGATCAGATCCGCTGCCTCACCTTCAAGTAGCGTTTTTAAATACTGCAATTTTTGAACATCACTAAATCCCAGTTTAGTATGGACCGATGCCACGTACAGATCTTTAAAACTAGGAAAATTCTCATATTTACCAGAGAATTTTGGCAAATTTAGATTTGGCAACCGTACAAAACTATGTGGCTCTTCAGTCGTATTTTGGATGGTTTTATTTAATGAAGTGGTAAATGATGGCGACATATTGGATAAAAACTCGTTTTGTTCTTTCCATAGCCGAGTCATCACCGTTTCAATCTGACTCTTTTGTTTCCGCTGCTGTGGCGCTACTACTGACTCGACAAATTTAGCCTTTACACTTAGGTATTTTGTTTCGATCTCCGCCATTTCTGATGGCACTTCGTATTTACTTAACACTGTCTCACATTCGATGAAATCCGTGAATGCTCTCTCTAGTAACTCGAATCTGGATGAAATATCCGACTCCGCTGTTCTCTCGGTAATTTTATCAGCGAATGTCACCATTCGCGTAATACTTCCTTTCGCAAGTCCTCTTCTTGCGACATATTATTTGATAACATCTTTATCGGCCATGCTAATCACACTCAAATCACTACACAAAAAACTGAATCATTCGCTTTATTAAAACCAATTTTAACCCGATATGCAACAACGATGAAGGTTACACTATTCTGAAAACAAATGCCTTGCTGTGATTAGTTTTAGTTTCACTTACTTGTAATTAGTTTTATGAATTGACACTCCCACGATGGAACAAGATCCTGAGAAATGTATCCCAGAATCTTAATTCTAATATGATATTCGACTCCTCTCCAAGTATAATTGTAATTGTAATAAATCTCGCTGATAATTTCACCGTTGTGTATAACTCGAATAATCCGCTACTGATACGGCTGTTGTTAATAATGGTTGATTTGTAATTCCCTCACTGGTATTAACTCGCTATTATGATAACTTTCTAGAGTTGTACCGACATAAATTCGATTGATTTGTTACTCCCTCGCTGGGATTAACTAGATACTGTTAATGGTTCTAGAATTTTACAGACGCTAAACATTCGACAAGATGGCGTCTCCACGTTTTCCTTCACACAGAACAATAGTAATTATTGTTGGAAAATGGCAGCCAATTATTAATTATTCACAAATCACTGTCCCGTACTTTAAATTACAAGTTAATTTCTCGCAGCTCTGGGTGACTTAATTTTCACTTAACGATTTTGCCTTCAGATCCGGCTCGAAGGACCAATTCAATATGTGCAACACGCGAATCAAACAATTCACCAAATTTATTTTGTGGACTGTATTTTTTTTGTGCCTAAAAGTTTTAAAGTGTTTGAATTTTTGTATATTGCTACCAAACACATCATGCCATCATACAGTCATAACATCATATCATCGTGAAATCATACCATCATACATATGTACAGTCGTACACCATTATTTCATTATTCGATCACACCATCATGACGCTATTCCATCATACCATCATATGATCATACCAACATACCGTCATACCATCATGATATTATACCTTCATGCAATCGTACCAACATAACATTATACCATCAAACCATCATGCATACCGTCATACCATCATACCATCATACTGTCATACTTGCACACCATCATACCAGCATACCATTATACCATCATACCGTTATACCATCAAACCATGAAACAATCCTACCATCATACCATCATGCCATCGTACCAACATAACATCATATCAACACACCATCATACCATCGTACCACCATACCATTATACCGTCATACACGAACATACCGATTTTGTAGAAATAAAGTTTTCAGCCGAGCATTAATACCGGATGCCTACCTTCTATATAGTATAATAAAAATTTAGGACAGTTAAAAGGCATCAAAACCGCGATTCTAAAACAGAACTTTAATATTCGAGCCAAAAATTGAAATTTATTTTCCCCATATGATTTCAGTATGGAATCATAAAATTATTTTTTTCTCAGGCACAAAATACAAGAAGCAATATATAAACATTTTGGCACCTTCTCAAAATATTCAAATTTATAAGAAACCCAAAAAATAATAAATTGTGTCTCCAATACAAATATTGTTCCAGCCATAAAAAATAAAATGAGTAAATTTTATTTAAGATCTAATTCTCGTTCAATAAATCATTTCGATTTTCCAAGCATATACATACACACAACCCAAAAAACTTAACAAAATATAAAAATAACGAATTTCTGTTGCCCTAAAAAGTTTATAGTTGTCACGCTACATTGCATTTTCATATATTATGAGAGTAGATATTATGTATAAATTTTATTTTTTTATTTTTTTAGGGGGTGGTATAATACATCTTTGAGTCGGGTATAATATTACTCGAGTGAAATTTCGATACAGTGTGGAAGCCATTTTTTTATTCAATTCAACATCATTTACAATAATTCGAAGGTAATAAATTTTTCGAAATCTAATTTAAATGTTTGTTTGTTATCATGTGTTTGGTTCTTTTTCTTTAAGATTTGAAAGTCTTTAGATGTAGCTATATTCAAAGTCCCTAGATATAAACGCTCGAATAGTTATAAAACGATTAAATGATATTAGTGTTTATCAAACTATAATCCTCTTGAGTTGATATTGTTAAAATTTATATTTACAAATTTTATTATCTTGTAACAAAATCCCCCAAAAGGGATTTTGTTAAACAGACATAGCAATAGAGGTCTGGTTGCGGTATTGCACTGGCTGAAGCTCGCCGCTAGGCGTGGGGGTTACCAGACATATTACTATGCTTGAAAACCGCATAGAGATACAACGAAGGGGACAAGAAAATTATTCTACTGTGCCACGACCACAGTGGTAGATAATTATAAAAACAAAATCTGCGTTCGACAGGGACGCCGGTGCCACTCCGGCGACCCTGCTCAAGGCCTAGGTCAGCATAAGGCCGCCCATCCTCACGCGATCACACAGAACTATTTATTCACTCATCACTAAAAAAAACTGAAGCAAGAAAATCATAAGAAACATCTGCAATTACGAATGGAAACCGGATCGGAAAAAAACGGAAAAATGAAATGCAAAAAAAAAAAAAAATTTGAAATAAAAACGAACCGTTAGCAAAAATTACAACATGTGGTGCGAATCGATTATGGGGTGATGTCGCATGTGACGCCACCCGGAACCTGTAAACCCGCGAAAATATATATACTAAAAAATAAAAAAAATATAATAATAAAACAAATAAACCCTTCGTCAAGTGAGGATTACAATTTCAAAAAAAAAATATAAAAATAAAAAAAATCACGCGGTGCCCTGGGGTTCTTCTATATTTTTCCCCAGCAAAACACCATACCTGTACACAAAAATAACTTGGCCCGTCCGACCAACAGTTACAGCGCCGTCGCAGGTTCCCCCTCGCACGAACCCCACTCCGTTTGGCGGAGTTGCTGCCACAAACCCAATTAACAACGGTACTCCGGGTACCGAACCATAAATAGATACCACCAACTTGGTACAGCTTTTTATATTTAACCAGCTTTAAACAGCCGTAATGTAATTCCGCAATAAATATTCAAGACAACTTCGTTCTTATTGGCCAGTCACTTTTCTCTGGAGTCGTTATCACTGATCACACTCAACGCCGATATCTAATACTTGAATTAATCGGTTTCGATACCGGAAATTTTGGTACGTACACTTTTTACCACACAGGAAAAATCACAGCAATATTCGACCCCGTATACCATCCAAATAAACTACACAATTAAAATTTTTTCTTTCTTTTATATATACTTTTTATTAACAAGTTAAGTTTATTATTAATTTCATTATTTTACAAATTAAATCTTGTGATTACGTATTACTGTTTATTATGAAAACATCGGTGTGTTTTATTTATTAAGTGAATTAACCACCAAAGTCTTATTTATTTAACACACTCCATGGATACAAAAAAAAATAAAAGGTTTATGGCTACCCGGCCCTAAATTTATCATACAAAATTCACATATCCACACGGCAATAATTTTAATTCTTTTAAGATCGACTCACAAGACCAAAAATAATCATAAAAACTAAGGCCACTCGGTACTTAAATATATTATCTTAAGCTTTACTCCTTTAAAAAAAAACACAATTTTTAAATCAAATCACAATTGATTGTCCAAAAAAAAAAAACTCCACACTTGACTTTATTTTTTTTTTCAAATTTTATACGAGACTATCTTTTCTCAACATCAAAACTAGACTCGCTAAAAAACGTACGACGCGTACCAAAAAAAAAATAATTTTTTTTCCCCCACCCAAAAGAGATTTTAATCATATAAAAAAACCCGACCGATAGATTTCGGATGACGTACACATACAACATCACCCAAAATCGATTCGCACACACCAACACTAATTAACCAATTTTCTGGAATATTCCATTTACATGGAAAATCCACGCGCTAACCAAAACAAAACAGATGAAGCAACACACCAACCACTACACGTCATTACATACCATCAAACAAAAAATGATAAAACAAATCGAGTAACCGACCAAAATACGGAGAAGTATAAAATGCTAAATGGTACACTCTACCAAAAAAAAATATATTTTCTATTACAAATTAAGCCAAAGAAAGAATGACGTGTAGTGGAAGAGATTTTATGCAGCGCAGTGGATAAACTTGCAACCTTGTTGGGATTTTCAACCGTAATTACAGATTTAAATTAAACAGATCATAACAACCACAAGCGGTTGTTACAGCGTGGGGACGACTCACACCCGAGAAAAGATCTCAAAGCCAGGCATGAAAGTAAGAGGGAAGGAGAAAAAAATTTCACTAATAATTTGTCACAATCGTATATCCTTGGCATGATAAACTCCCAAAGGTTTTCCATCAAGATTTCTGATATTATAAGAGACTGTTCCGATTTTATCAGTGATAAAAGCAGGAATAAACTTAGCAGCTAACTTTGCAGAAAATCTATCAGGAGCACTACTTTGTGCGAAGGATCGGACAAACACAGGTTGATCAGGCAGGAAATTCCTAGTTTTACTACGCAAATTATATCGAACCGCTGATTTCTCATGTGCAACTTTCAGGTAATGAGTTATTTGATCACGAATAAGATTCAATCTATTAGATTTGGACAACACATGTATTTCATTATCATCCTGAGGAGATAAAAGTTTACGTAAAGCATAATCTGAACCGTTTAGTGACATGTGTTGACCAAAGACCAAATAGTGAGGAGAAAAATTCGTGACGTCGTGTTTAACATTTCGCAATGCTGCAGTGATTTCAGAAAGATAGCAATCCCATTCATTATGTGCATGATCATCAAGATAAGACCGAATACTAGACAGTAACGTCCGATTAACTCTCTCAGAAGCGTTGCTTTGAGGAGAGTAAATAGGAGTACGTATATGATCAACATTATATTTTTTCAAGAGATCTTTAAATAAGTTAGATATGAATTGTTTACCATTATCAGAAGTAATCACTGCAGGCACAGAGAAAAGTAAAAACACCTCATTTTCCAAAAAGCTACACAGAGAAGAGGCGGAAGCTTCACGCAATGGTTTGACTAGAACAAACTTTGAATAATGATCCAACACTATAGCGATACAGGTATTACCTCGTTTGGAGCGAGGATAAGGTCCAAGGAAATCAACGAACAATTTTTCAAAAGGTCTGGTAGACTCAGTTTGAGAACCCATCAAAGGTTGAGTGCTAAAATTTACAGGCTTATTCATCTTGCATTGTACACAATTAGAGATGAAAAGTTTGATTTGTTTAGTCATACCAAACCAGAAAAATTGCCGTTGAAGTCGTTCTACAGTTTTTTTAATACCCATATGAGCAGAAGTAGGAGAAGAATGAGCCAGTTCAATTAAGTTTGCAGTCAAGGACAACGGAACTACTAACTTCCATTCAGACAAATCAGTGGACGTATAACGAGAAGCGTAGGAAGGTAAGATCAAGAGTTTATTATCACGAATTTTGAAGTTGTGATCGCAATCTTTTAATTGTTGTACTCGATTGATCTGTTGAACATATTCATCGTCCTGAAAAGCTGAAGAGTTAAGATCAATATGTAGAACCGAATTGTCACTTGAAGAATTTAAACTAGACACATTTTCTTGTATAACAGGAGAATCACAAAGTAAGGAGGAATCATCATTCAAAGTAGTTTCAACAGGAGGAAAAGGTTGATCATTACATACATCGTCTGTGGGCTCACTATAAAAAGCTCTAGAGAGGGCATCAGGTACAACATTCACCGTTCCTTTACGATATCCGATATCAAATTTGTACGCTTGCAGTTTTAAACTCCAGCGGGCGAGTCTACCAGATAGATCTTTTTGGGACATCAACCAGCGGAGACTAGCGTGATCGGTATAAATCGTGAACGGGTATCCCTCGATATAGGGCCGAAACTTCTGGACGCTAAGTACTGCTGCGTAACACTCCAACTCAGTTACAGAATAATTTCGCTGAGCGGCATTTAATTTGTGAGAAAAGAATTCAATGGGGTGTTCAGCGCCATCAGGATCAAGCTGAAAAAGTACACTACCCACGCCAACAGCACTTGCGTCACATTGGATAAAGAAAGGGCGCCCATAGTCAGGATTAGCCAAAACAGGAGCAGACGACAAAGATAATTTAAGAGATTGGAAGGATTCCTCAGCGTGAAGATTCCATTTAGACTTAGATTTTTTCCCTGTCAGATCAGTTAGTGGAGCAGCTAAAGACGCGAAGTTTTTTATGAAACGCCTATACCACCCACATAAACCCAAGAAACTACGTATCTGCTTAGTTGTTTTTGGTCGTGGAAATTCTCTAATTGCTTTACATTTTTCTGGGTTGGTGCGAAGGCAACCATCACCCACTAAATAACCCAGGTATTTAACCTCCTTCAAAACAAACTGACTCTTTTCCAAATTTATGGTTAAACCAGCCTTTACTAGCAACGAAGCCACCACTTCCAAAAGTTCCAAGTGTTCATCAAAAGTGGACGAAGTAACCAATAAATCATCAAGGTAGACGAATACTTTGTCGTGCAGTTGATAAGGAATCACCCGATGCATAAGGCGACACAGTGTTTGGGGAGCGTTGCACAACCCAAAGGGCATGACCTTGAAGTGGTACAAGGGACGACCAGGGACAGTAAACGCCGTCTTATCTCGGGATTGCGGGTCAAGAGGGATCTGCCAAAAGGCATCTTTTAGATCAATAGTTGATATATAGCGAGTTTGATCCAAACGACCCAACAATCCGTTGATAAGTGGAAGCGGATACGCATCCCTGACCGTCACCTTGTTCACCTCACGGGCATCCAAACACAAGCGTACTTGGCCATTAGCCTTATGCACCATGGTGACAGGAGAACACCATGAACTGTGGCTTTCTTCAATCACATCCAGTGATAACATCCTATTTAGCTCATCGTACATTAGTTTTTGCTTAGCAGGAGAAACAGAGTAAAAACGTTGCTTAACAGGCTTGGATTCACCAACATCAATCTCATGAGAGATTAATGTAGTTCGTCCAAGACCCATTTTAGCACTTGACGGAAATTTTTTTAACTATTGTAGAGAGCTTTAAGTTATCATCTGGAGAGAGAGAATGGAATTTAGGAGAACAAGATATTTCTGCGGAGTCCGATAATTCACTCAACGCAGGTAGTTGCAAAGTAATGCCGAATTTATTCCAAAAGTCAATCCCTAAATAAAGAGATTGCTTTAGAGAAGGTACTAAAAAGAATCGCATGTAATGAGATTGGGAATTAAAGCTAACCTGAACATTTATGTAACCAATGACGTTCTGAGATTGACCACTCGCAGTCTGAATAGAAGTAGGAAAATTATGAATATGAAGGTTGTTGTCCGCCAACAACTTTTCAGAACCACAACCCAACACACTCACACTCGCTCCACTATCTAATAGACCTCGGTATGGAACATCATTGACAAGAATATCGGCATAAGGCCGTTTATCGCTTGTCTCAGAACCGAGTACTGAAGAAACAACAAAGGATCGCAAAATCCGACGTTGCTCCCAGTATTTTTTTGAGCGAAGTAACTGAGCTGAGATGAGTTTCCCAAAAGTGTTGGGGAGAGACGGAACGGAATCAGAAAAATTAGAACTATTGTTAAATGAAGAAGTTGAAGGAATGGAGTGTTCCAATTTGGAAAAGGAATTTACTCGACATTCAGGTGGAGAAACAGGCAAGCAAGAGTCCGATACCATTAGGTCGGAACCAGCTGAACCAGATCCAGAAGAGATTGCGGAGTCAAAGGACTCAACGCGAACTTTCACTGGTTCGACTGATTCTTCCCATCTGGCATCAGTCTCTTCCGAAACTCTGGGTCGGTATTGCTGACTGCATCTACTTTGGTAATTATTGTTGGGGTTGAGATGGTCTGTGGTTCCTGGTTCCCCGATCTCCATGAACCACTGATCTGGTTTCCCGCACAACGAACACAATTTGTTGAAATGGTGCCTTTGAGACCACAGCGATAGCAAAAGGCACCCAAGTGAGGACGAGGACAGTCTCGAAAACCATGCCCTATATCAGAACAATTATAGCAAATGTAATTGCAGCCAGATCTGGAGGTATTGTTTACATTAGGTGTAGTTGAAGTAGAAGGGAATTTAAATGACGTAGAAGTTGTAGCCGATGTTCCCATTGGGACACGGTAAGAGTGACTTGGGCTAATCGCAGAAATATGTTGCACAGATTCGGACGTCGGAACAAAAACACCAGATGGCACGCGATATGCGGTTCCTGACGTATCTGCGGATAAAACTGACGGATTAGAAGTTGGAACGACTGGTTCTGAATCATACATACTCTCAACACCGAGTTCATTGATACTACGACGAGGGTGCATCGAGTAATCAGGTAGAGAACGAAAACGTTTTAGAGAATCTTCCCATGAAGTACAGCTTTTGATGAGCTCATTGATATGTGAGAAGTGTCGATCAGTAAGTTGATACTGAAGGACAGGCTTCATATTGTTCATCAGTAGTTGTATGAACTCATCGTCGCTGTAAGGGGTGTGACACTGCAGGGCCAAATTCCACATGTGATGATAAAACTCCAAGAATGATTCATTAGGTAACTGTTTGCGAGACTCAACCATACGACGAATTTCGTAGGGAGTACGCCTATCTTTAAATCTTTCTTGGAAGGCTAATCGGAGGCTATCCCAAGGTGCTGAAGGATTATACCTGCGGTAGGTCCAGTACCACTGCAGTGCCACATCTTTCAGGACAAGATGCAGATCCAGAAGTACAGAGGAAGGTGATAGATTGTTGGATTTCACTACAGAGTCCAGCTGAAAAAGGAACATGTCCACAGTTATGCCAGAAGGTGAACCTGTGTAGGAAATCCCACATCGAGATAAGGAACGTCTATTGAAATCGGAGTTGAACTGAACAGGTGGATTATGAATTGCTGAAGGCACGGGATTCAAAATACTATTATGAAGATCTCTAGCATCTGGTGCTGACTGAAAATTAGGACGTTGGGTGGCCTGCTCCGGAGATGAACGCTCTTTAGAGACAGGTTCCATGAAAGAATGAGTTAATTCAGGCAAATTATTGTCCTGCGGGTTTATCGCCGTGGAAACAAGTGGATCTCTTGCAGGACCAGCAAAATCAGGGGGAGGAGGTGGCCCAAAAGACACCTCCGGAACAGGAATTTTTAACGTTGGATTTAACTGACTATGCACACCGGCTGCTTGTTCCGCATCCAGCTGTATTCTCACTTCGTTGGTCAGCAGTTGAACTTGAGCCGTCAATACTCTCATCATTTCCGCCTGATCAATTGAATTAGGATCCACATTAAATGCCTTAATTAATTCGTCCATTATGAAAAGATTGAGTGAAACAGAGAAGAAAAAAAAATTTAAAGCTACAAAAAAAAATTAACCAAAATTGAATTTAAACGTGATTTTAAACGTAATGAGAGTTAATTTTCGACAAATGTAAATTAACAATATTATTTTAAAAAATTTCTAACTTATATTTACTTTATAGAAAACTGAATAAATTATAGTTATAATTAAAGTTACCTAAACCAAAAGTTAGTAAAATTTAAAGCTACAACTGAATACCAAATGAAGACCAGCGATACTGGCAATTCCACAAAAAAAATCAAACAAATTATTTAATTGAAGCAATTACTGAAAAAAAATAAATTTTACCCATCAAAAAAAAATTAACTATAAAAATATTTGAATATATATATATATATATATATATGAAAAACAAGATAGAATTACTTAATTTAAAGCAGAAAAAATTTTTTTTAAATTATTAATTAATTATTTAAAGAAATTTATTGAAAACATATATTGAAGCACCAATCTCAAATTAGACTCACTATGACCAAGTAGATATCCACAAGCCGGGCTGTTTGAGGAGCTGCGAGCACAAATTACTATCCACTGGACCACTCGCGTCAATACTGAACTAGCGCTCAACTCAAAACCTTTTTCTCATCCGTACTCGC
This sequence comes from Tipula helvola, assembly GCA_963556165.1. NCBI lineage: Eukaryota > Metazoa > Arthropoda > Insecta > Diptera > Tipulidae > Tipula > Tipula helvola. The sequence continues at coordinate 346,663,352 of OY744481.1, read as the reverse complement.
CAGTCTATCCCAAGGTAATGTGTTGGAATCTAAAGTGTTGCTTAATACCTCAATATAATTTAAAGGACAAAAAGAATTTATGTTTACTGAGTTTACTATTGAACTGAATGTGAGAGACAAAAAAAATAAAATAAAGAAAATGAATTATATTTATATATATATATATATATGTATATACACAAAAAAATTACCGAAAGAAAAAAATTAATTTAAATATCAATATCCCAAAACCGAAAAAAAAATTAATGAAAATAATTTGACAAAATAATGAAAATTAGAATGAACTTTTTAAATTATAACTATAATAATCACGTAGATATCAACAAGTCGGAAGGATTGAGGAGCTGGAAAATTACTATGGTTATCCCAAGGACTTATCCGCGGTAAAGCACTACTATCACTCGACTCAAACACTGTATGAACAACCGCACTTGCCGGTCTATCCCACGGTAGATTATTATTGCCTGAATTCATTCGCACGCAAAATATAACCAAAAACAAAAAAATCAAAATACCGAAATAGAATTATAAAAAAAATGAACTGACCAAAATTATTAATAGTATTTTAGCTGCTCCATTAACCAAAACTGAAAACAACCAATAATCAAAAAAAAATTCCCAAAAAAAAATGAAAAAGCAAAAGAAAAATAAGTAAAGCGTATTACTTGTACCAAAAAAATAACAAAAAATGTGATCACGCGAGAGATGATCACGGCCCCATGCTGAGCCAGACACGAACGCTATAATAATAAAAATAATAAAAATTACCACTGTGGTCCCAGTAGTTTAATTAGAATTGAACAAAAAAATTTGAAAAATAAAATTTTACCTGAAAGTAGAAATTGACTAAAGATGTGCCAATGAGTACTGCGATCACGAACTGTCCAATCAACACCACATTGGTGGAAACAACAAGTTCGCGATCCCAACACCCATGACACATGGAACCAACATGACGAGCGATCCAGCAAGATCAAATAACCAAAGGTTAGAACATGCTTGGATCCCTCCCCATGTAGGTAGTCGGACTGAAATAGAAAATTACGTGAATTAAAAGGTACGAAGACTCTAAAAAAAAAAATTTAATAAGACTAAACTCAGAACGAAAGAAGAATGAGCTTAACCACAATCAATGCCACATGGCAGAAATGGTAAGCCCATTCATCAGACGAGCTGAGAATAGGGATCAACATTCTCATCTGCATGCAATCAAACAGCTTACGCTGGTTGCAATGCAGATTTGAATGTTGATCGGGCAGAAAACGTTGATGTGAGCACCCGTGCAAGCTCAAACAACGCAAGCGTTGGACTTTGCACGTGGTACTCACAACAAGTAAGCTGAAAAAATTGTGAAATCTGAAAAGACGAAAAATGCAAAAAAAAAAAATTAGCCGAAGAGCTTGGGCGCCACTGTAACAAAATCCCCCAAAAGGGATTTTGTTAACAGAACATAGCAATAGAGGTCTGGTTGCGGTATTGCACTGGCTGAAGCTCGCCGCTAGGCGTGGGGGTTACCAGACATATTACTATGCTTGAAAACCGCATAGAGATACAACGAAGGGGACAAGAAAATTATTCTACTGTGCCACGACCACAGTGGTAGATAATTATAAAAACAAAATCTGCGTTCGACAGGGACGCCGGTGCCACTCCGGCGACCCTGCTCAAGGCCTAGGTCAGCATAAGGCCGCCCATCCTCACGCGATCACACAGAACTATTTATTCACTCATCACTAAAAAAAACTGAAGCAAGAAAATCATAAGAAACATCTGCAATTACGAATGGAAACCGGATCGGAAAAAAACGGAAAAATGAAATGCAAAAAAAAAAAAAAATTTGAAATAAAAACGAACCGTTAGCAAAAATTACAACATGTGGTGCGAATCGATTATGGGGTGATGTCGCATGTGACGCCACCCGGAACCTGTAAACCCGCGAAAATATATATACTAAAAAATAAAAAAAATATAATAATAAAACAAATAAACCCTTCGTCAAGTGAGGATTACAATTTCAAAAAAAAAATATAAAAATAAAAAAAATCACGCGGTGCCCTGGGGTTCTTCTATATTTTTCCCCAGCAAAACACCATACCTGTACACAAAAATAACTTGGCCCGTCCGACCAACAGTTACAGCGCCGTCGCAGGTTCCCCCTCGCACGAACCCCACTCCGTTTGGCGGAGTTGCTGCCACAAACCCAATTAACAACGGTACTCCGGGTACCGAACCATAAATAGATACCACCAACTTGGTACAGCTTTTTATATTTAACCAGCTTTAAACAGCCGTAATGTAATTCCGCAATAAATATTCAAGACAACTTCGTTCTTATTGGCCAGTCACTTTTCTCTGGAGTCGTTATCACTGATCACACTCAACGCCGATATCTAATACTTGAATTAATCGGTTTCGATACCGGAAATTTTGGTACGTACACTTTTTACCACACAGGAAAAATCACAGCAATATTCGACCCCGTATACCATCCAAATAAACTACACAATTAAAATTTTTTCTTTCTTTTATATATACTTTTTATTAACAAGTTAAGTTTATTATTAATTTCATTATTTTACAAATTAAATCTTGTGATTACGTATTACTGTTTATTATGAAAACATCGGTGTGTTTTATTTATTAAGTGAATTAACCACCAAAGTCTTATTTATTTAACACACTCCATGGATACAAAAAAAAATAAAAGGTTTATGGCTACCCGGCCCTAAATTTATCATACAAAATTCACATATCCACACGGCAATAATTTTAATTCTTTTAAGATCGACTCACAAGACCAAAAATAATCATAAAAACTAAGGCCACTCGGTACTTAAATATATTATCTTAAGCTTTACTCCTTTAAAAAAAAACACAATTTTTAAATCAAATCACAATTGATTGTCCAAAAAAAAAAAACTCCACACTTGACTTTATTTTTTTTTTCAAATTTTATACGAGACTATCTTTTCTCAACATCAAAACTAGACTCGCTAAAAAACGTACGACGCGTACCAAAAAAAAAATAATTTTTTTTCCCCCACCCAAAAGAGATTTTAATCATATAAAAAAACCCGACCGATAGATTTCGGATGACGTACACATACAACATCACCCAAAATCGATTCGCACACACCAACACTAATTAACCAATTTTCTGGAATATTCCATTTACATGGAAAATCCACGCGCTAACCAAAACAAAACAGATGAAGCAACACACCAACCACTACACGTCATTACATACCATCAAACAAAAAATGATAAAACAAATCGAGTAACCGACCAAAATACGGAGAAGTATAAAATGCTAAATGGTACACTCTACCAAAAAAAAATATATTTTCTATTACAAATTAAGCCAAAGAAAGAATGACGTGTAGTGGAAGAGATTTTATGCAGCGCAGTGGATAAACTTGCAACCTTGTTGGGATTTTCAACCGTAATTACAGATTTAAATTAAACAGATCATAACAACCACAAGCGGTTGTTACAATCTTCAGTTTAATAAAAACTGTAACTAAAAATTGACTAGTAAATATTTGTTTGTCTGAATACCAACACGCCACATACATATATTGTACTCGTATTGTATAGTTGAAATAAATGCTGGATATATTCGTTCGTATATCCATCTCAAATATTGACTTTGGCTTTTTAACTATTATGATGTTAGCAATGTCGGGAAAAAATACTTTCAGCTTTACACAATAAATAACCCCGCGATATACCTGACTGCAACCAGTATATCGCGATATTCGAGTAAAAGTTGTTTTCCTTTTAGCCGTGTTGTTATTGTAGTTTATGTGTACGATGCGTGGCTATTTGATTATTTCTTGTGTTGATTGAAACATTAGCCTTTTTCGTTTATACACATATTGAGTTGATTTTTTATTTTTGTTGCTTGTTTACTATACTAAACAAGGATTTATTAAGTTTTCAGCAACATCATACCTCTATATGTACATATGGGTATGCTCGCACGTTATAATAAATCAACGTTGTATGCGGTTAAAGCCAATATATGATAATATCGTATTATAATCCTGTATTCCGATACCTTTTTCTTGCAGATAATCTTTTTTGGTGTATATACGGTACGATACATCCGATTATTCCCATCATCTATTTTTATAATCATCAAAAACAAATTTTTACCATGAGATAGAATATTAAGGTCGCTATCACAATAATTTTACTTCATGGTAAATATTTTTTTTGTACGAAGAAAAGTCATGTAAAGTTTGACAGTTAACTAGATAGCACGTGTCATACTCATCTCTGTAAGATTTGATCAGTTTTTATTTTGCTAACTTCATAAAAATGTACGGTATGTTTGTATATTATACAATATAATATTCACTTTATGATTTTTCACAATTTACACCAATGGATGTGTCAACCTACATCAAAATCATAGTCTAAAGTTTATTATTATACCAGTATATAGATTGAATAAATTTTCAAAAGAAAATGAGGAACTATAATAAATAAAAAAAGGAAAAATCGTTCGTTCTTCAACCTAATTCGAATATTCGGAGTACATAGTACGGTGCGGTATATAGTATACAAAAATTCAGATTGACAATAACAAACGGATCGTAATTTTTTTGTTGGTACGGGATTGTGATTGCTTTTAAAACTGTGATGAAAATATTTTACCAGTATTACACAATTTGAATACTTAATTCTATTGTCACACCCGTTATACACTCTACAAAAATATCTACTTAGAATAATTTAATAAAAATCAATTTTTGTACCACAACCACACCAAAAATTTGTAATAGTTTTATGGCTAGCCACAATATGCGGTTCCTAAACAATTACCTAATTTACATTTTTTTATTTTTTTTTGGTTTGGTTTATTTCATTATTTCATTAATTTTATCAACATCAATCAAAATTCAGGTCGCATTAATCTTCATTAAAATATAAAAGAAACGCAAAATGTGTTATGCTTATTACATGAAATTAAGATTTTTAAAGAATAATTGTTGGGCGATTTTTATGACAAAATTATTATCATATGTGTCTAAAATGTAAACACATAACATCGCGTGACTAATTATCACTTATCCAGCGGTTAAGATGGAACTCTGATTTTACACATGCGATTACAATTAATTATGTTATAATGTATATGCATGGATAATGTCTAAAATAATCAAACATTGTTGAAATTTAATAGGTGAACATTTTAATCGATGACAGTTATTTATGTATGTAGAAAGTTAGAAACGCAATATAATAATGCGGATAAACCAAACCACATATAGACCGAGAAAAAACATAATAATAATAAATATTGCGCCAATTTACGTTTAAATCGCCGGGTGATTAGTACAGATTCCATAGACAAATTTTATTTTTACTGAAAAACACTAAAAAAAATTCTGACCCAAAAATGTATACTCTGCTGCCACGTTCCGATTGCCATGGCCGATACAACTAATAATAAATTTTGACATTTGCAAATATTGTGCCAATTTACGTTTAAATCGCCGGGTGATTATTTATTTATTTATTTATTGTACTTTAACAATAATTTAGTATTAAAAGGAAAAGCACAGAAGGAAACAGAGTAAACGGAACAAAAGAACAAAAATAAAATGATGAAGCTGCTTCCATTAGGCAGAAAAACCTTTTAAATTTTTTCAAACAATTTCCATCTCATGCATACACATTCTATTTTGAGCAATAGCTCATTTACAATAAAATGTACAGCAAGAGGTGAAATAATATTAAAATTTAACCTATCCTAAACTCTTAATTTCCAATGGAATTGAATTCCAAAGAGAAACTCCTCTAACGTAAAAGGATTTGTTTAGCGACCTACAACTATTTTTGGCCGGAATCAGGCGGAACTCCTATAAAGATAACAAGGCTTCTTAGCTTTGAGAAGTTTAAAAATAAAAAGACAAACGCGAAATTCGTAAAAGGTAGATAAACTACATCCTAAAACAAGGCTAGAGTAGGCAGAAATATGATCGAATTTCCTAATACCAAAAATAAACCTAGTACATGCATTGAAACATCTTTGGAGAACGTTCATATTTTCCTGAAGCATACCGAATAAAACTACGTCACCATAAATAAAATGAGGAAGAAGATAAGACAAAAACATTTTTTTCCTAAACTGACTATCAGAAAATTCTACCACTTTATACAAACAACTAAGCATACCAAAGACCCTCTTACTAATACTAACTAAATGGTCACCCCAAGAAAGAGTTTTATTAATAACTAAGCCTAAATCTCTAACAGTATTTGAATACCTAATTAGCGAACCCTGCAGAAAAATACCAGGAAAGGACGAGGTGTCTAACGATTTTTTATAAATTATGATCGACTGAGATTTATTCGCATTTAAAACGAGCCTATTAGAGACGGACCAACTAGCGATATTACTTAAGTCTTCATTTATCAGAGAAATATTCCTATCAATAGAACCCTGATCTAAACGACTATTTTTATAAATTTGGACGTCATCAGCGAAAAAGTGAAATGAACAATGGTGAATAGAGGATTCTATGTCATTAATGTACATAGAAAACAATAGAGGACCCGATTCCTACAGATTCCATAGACAAATTTTATTTTTACTGAAAAACACTAAAAAAAATTCTGGCCCAAAAACAAAAATGTATACTCTGCTGCCACGTTCCGATTGCCATGTCCGATACGACTAATAATAAATTTTGACATTTGCAAATATTGCGCCAATTTACGTTTAAATCGCCTGGTTATTATTACAGATTCCATAGACAAATTATATTTTCACTGAAAGACACTAAAAAAAATTCTGGCCCAAAAATGTATACTCTGCTGCCACGTTCTAGTTGCCATGGCCGATACGACTAATAATTAATTTTGACATTTGCAAATATTGCGCCAATTTACGTTTAAATCGCCTGGTTATTCTACGGATTCCATAGACAAATTTTATTTTCACTGAAAAACACTAAAAAAAATTCTGGCCCAAAAATGTTTACTCTGCTGCCACGTTCTAGTTGCCATGGCCGATACGACTAATAATAAATTTTGACATTTGCAAATATTGCGCCAATTTATGTTTAAATCGCCTGGTTATTACTACGGATTTCATAGAGAAATTTTATTTTCACTGAAAAACGCTAAAAAAAAATTCTGTTCCAAAAATGTTTCTTCTGCTTTTAGGTTTCGATTGCCATGGCCGATACGACTAACAATAAATTTTGACATTTGCCAATATTGCGCCAATTTACGTTTAAATCGCCTGGTTATTATTACAGATTCCATAGACAAATTATATTTTCACTGAAAGACACTAAAAAAAATTCTGGCCCAAAAATGTATACTATGCTGCCACGTTCCGATTGCCATGTCCGATACGACTAATAATAAATTTTGACATTTGCAAATATTGCGCCAATTTACGTTTAAATCGCCTGGTTATTCCTACAGATTCCATAGACAAATTTTATTTTCACTGAAAAACACTAAAAAAAATTCTGGCCCAAAAATGTATACTCTGCTGCCACGTTCTAGATGCCCTGGCCGATACGACTAATAATTAATTTTGACATTTGCAAATATTGCGCCAATTTACGTTTAAATCGCCTGGTTATTATTACAGATTCCATAGACAAATTTTATTTTCACTGAAAAACACTAAAAAAAATTCTGGCCCAAAAATGTATACTCTGCTGCCACGTTCCGATTGCCATGGCCGATACGACAAACAATAAATTTTAACATTTGCAAATATTGCGCCAATTTACGTTTAAATCGCCTGGTTATTATTACGGATTACATAGAAAAATTTTATTTTGACTGAAAAACGCTAAAACAAATTCTGGCCCAAAAATGTTTCTTCTGCTATCAGGTTTCGATTGCCATGGCCGATACGACTAATAATAAATGTTGACATTTGCAAATATTGCGCCAATTTACGTTTAAATCGCCTGGTTATTACTACGGATTACATAGAGAAATTTTATTTTCACTGAAAAACACTAAAAAAAATTCTGGCCCAAAAATGTATACTCTGCTGCCACGTTCCGATTGCCATGGCCGATACGACTAACAATAAATTTTGACATTTGCAAATATTGTGCCAATTTACGTTTAAATCGCCTGGTTATTACGACGGATTACATAGACAAATTTTATTTTCACTGAAAGACACCAAAAAAAATTCTGGCCGAAAAATGTATACTCTGCTGCCACGTCCCGATTGCCATGGCCGATACGACTAATAATAAATTTTGACATTTGCAAATATTGCGCCAATTTACGTTTAAATCGCCTGGTTATTATTACAGATTCCATAGACAAATTTTATTTTCACTGAAAAACACTAAAAAAAATTCTGGCCCAAAAATGTATACTCTGCTGCCACGTTCCGATTGCCATGGCCGATACGACAAACAATAAATTTTAACATTTGCAAATATTGCGCCAATTTACGTTTAAATCGCCTGGTTATTATTACGGATTACATAGAAAAATTTTATTTTGACTGAAAAACGCTAAAAAAAATTCTGGCCCAAAAATGTTTCTTCTGCTATCAGGTTTCGATTGCCATGGCCGATACGACTAATAATAAATGTTGACATTTGCAAATATTGCGCCAATTTACGTTTAAATCGCCTGGTTATTACTACGGATTACATAGAGAAATTTTATTTTGACTGAAAAACACTAAAAAAAATTCTGGCCCAAAAATGTATACTCTGCTGCCACGTTCCGATTGCTATGGCCGATACGACTAACAATAAATTTTGACATTTGCAAATATTGTGCCAATTTACGTTTAAATAGCTTGGTTATTACTTCGGATTACATAGAAAAATTTTATTTTGACTGAAAAACGCTAAAAAAAAATTCTGTCCCAAAAATGTTTCTTCTGCTTTTAGGTTTCGATTGCCATGACCGATACGACTAATAATAAATTTTGACATTTGCAAATATTGCGCCAATTTACGTTTAAATCGCCTGGTTATTACTACGGATTCCCTAGACAAATTTTACTTTCACTGAAAAACACTAAAAAAAATTCTGGCCCAAAAATGTATACTCTGCTGCCACGTTCCGATTGCCATGGCCGATACGACTAATAATAAATTTTGACATTTGCAAATATTGTGCCAATTTACGTTTAAATCGCCTGGTTATTACTACGGATTACATAGACAAATTTTATTTTCACTGAAAGACACTAAAAAAAATTCTGGCCGAAAAATGTATACTCTGCTGCCACGTTCCGATTGCCATGGCCGATACGACTAATAATAAATTTTGACATTTGCAAATATTGCGCCAATTTACGTTTAAATCGCCTGGTTATTATTACAGATTCCATAGACAAATTTTATTTTCACTGAAAAACACTAAAAAAAATTCTGGCCCAAAAATGTATACTCTGCTGCCACGTTCCGATTGCCATGGCCGATACGACAAACAATAAATTTTAACATTTGCAAATATTGCGCCAATTTACGTTTAAATCGCCTGGTTATTATTACGGATTACATAGAAAAATTTTATTTTGACTGAAAAACGCTAAAAAAAATTCTGGCCCAAAAATGTTTCTTCTGCTATCAGGTTTCGATTGCCATGGCCGATACGACTAATAATAAATGTTGACATTTGCAAATATTGCGCCAATTTACGTTTAAATCGCCTGGTTATTACTACGGATTACATAGAGAAATTTTATTTTCACTGAAAAACACTAAAAAAAATTCTGCCCCAAAAATGTATACTCTGCTGCCACGTTCCGATTGCCATGGCCGATACGACAAACAATAAATTTTAACATTTGCAAATATTGCGCCAATTTACGTTTAAATCGCCTGGTTATTATTACGGATTACATAGAAAAATTTTATTTTGACTGAAAAACGCTAAAAAAAATTCTGGCCCAAAAATGTTTCTTCTGCTATCAGGTTTCGATTGCCATGGCCGATACGACTAATAATAAATGTTGACATTTGCAAATATTGCGCCAATTTACGTTTAAATCGCCTGGTTATTACTACGGATTACATAGAGAAATTTTATTTTCACTGAAAAACACTAAAAAAAATTCTGGCCCAAAAATGTATACTCTGCTGCCACGTTCCGATTGCCATGGCCGATACGACTAACAATAAATTTTGACATTTGCAAATATTGTGCCAATTTACGTTTAAATCGCCTGGTTATTACGACGGATTACATAGACAAATTTTATTTTCACTGAAAGACACTAAAAAAAATTCTGGCCGAAAAATGTATACTCTGCTGCCACGTCCCGATTGCCATGGCCGATACGACTAATAATAAATTTTGACATTTGCAAATATTGCGCCAATTTACGTTTAAATCGCCTGGTTATTATTACAGATTCCATAGACAAATTTTATTTTCACTGAAAAACACTAAAAAAAATTCTGGCCCAAAAATGTATACTCTGCTGCCACGTTCCGATTGCCATGGCCGATACGACAAACAATAAATTTTAACATTTGCAAATATTGCGCCAATTTACGTTTAAATCGCCTGGTTATTATTACGGATTACATAGAAAAATTTTATTTTGACTGAAAAACGCTAAAAAAAATTCTGGCCCAAAAATGTTTCTTCTGCTATCAGGTTTCGATTGCCATGGCCGATACGACTAATAATAAATGTTGACATTTGCAAATATTGCGCCAATTTACGTTTAAATCGCCTGGTTATTACTACGGATTACATAGAGAAATTGTATTTTCACTGAAAAACACTAAAAAAAATTCTGGCCCAAAAATGTATACTCTGCTGCCACGTTCCGATTGCTATGGCCGATACGACTAACAATAAATTTTGACATTTGCAAATATTGTGCCAATTTACGTTTAAATAGCTTGGTTATTACTTCGGATTACATAGAAAAATTTTATTTTGACTGAAAAACGCTAAAAAAAAATTCTGTCCCAAAAATGTTTCTTCTGCTTTTAGGTTTCGATTGCCATGACCGATACGACTAATAATAAATTTTGACATTTGCAAATATCGTGCCAATTTACGTTTAAATCGCCTGGTTATTACTACGGATTACATAGAGAAATTTTATTTTCACTGAAAAACACTAAAAAAAATTCTGGCCCAAAAATGTATACTCTGCTGCCACGTTCCGATTGCCATGGCCGATACGACTAATAATAAATTTTGACATTTGCAAATATTGTGCCAATTTACGTTTAAATCGCCTGGTTATTACTACGGATTACATAGACAAATTTTATTTTCACTGAAAGACACTAAAAAAAATTCTGGCCGAAAAATGTATACTCTGCTGCCACGTTCCGATTGCCATGGCCGATACGACTAACAATAAATTTTGACATTTGCAAATATAGTGCCCATTTACGTTTAAATCGCCTAGTTATTACTACTGATTACATAGAAAAATTTTATTTTGACTGAAAAACGCTAAAAAAAATTCTGGCCCAAAAATGTTTCTTCTGCTATCAGGTTTCGATTGCCATGGCCGATACGACTAATAATAAATGTTGACATTTGCAAATATTGCGCCAATTTACGTTTAACCTTTATGTGCATGGCAAATTTTACATCATATCCGGGGCACCAAAGGTACATTTGTACCTTCATGTGTTTTGTATGAAAAATATAACTTAATACAATTTTTTTTTCGAAAAATTTATTTTTCAATTTAATTTAAATGAGTTAGCGGTATGAAAAATATGTTTACGGAAAGCACAATTCATTGGCTATAAAATAAATCGAAATGTTTAAAAATATAAGTAATAAACCTGTATTTATACGTATATTTGTTGTATATTTGTAAACAAAAATTGTTGAAAATATGTAAATTCAGGAGAATTATAATTACAACAGCAAATAATATAAAAAATACAGTAACAATAACGCAAAAACAGTAAAAATAACGAGGAATAACGAGAATCCTGACAAAAGTGCCAGAAGCTGGACCCGCTTATTACCAAAAGAATTTTATGCGTATTTGGGAATACTCACAATGAGTGTATATCGCTCCAATAATGAGCACCACAGCGTGTTATGGCGATCAGATTCCAACCCATTTTATAGAGCAACCATGTCGAATAATAGACTTCGCAACCTATGTCGATTCATTCGATTTGACAATAATACCACCCGAGCCGAACGGATGAAGCTGCTGCAGACGGATAAAGGTGCTGCTTTCAGCGACATAAGGCCAATGTTAAACAGCAATTTATCGTCAAAATACATTGCATCTGATTGTGCAACCGTGGACGAACAGATTTTTCCGTTCCAAGGTAGAACTCGGTTTACCCAATATATCCCGCATCTAAGCCGGCGAAATAGGGCCTGAATATATTCTGGGTTTAAGACGAAACAACATCTTATCCCATTACAGGCCTGCTTTACACCAAAAAAGGTCCCAATGGACCCGAAAAGGATCAGGGCAAAGAGTTGCACATGATTTGTGCCACCAATTTAAAGATTCCTGGTGAAATATTACGATGGACAATTTTTTGCCGCATTACCTTTGGAGCGGTTGTTATTGTCGTGGCAACTAACAATGGTTGGAACGACAAAGCAAAAGAAGACATGCATTCCAAACAATTTTAAAAAATGTTCGGCTAAGTCAGAATATTCAAGTTTTTTGAATTAAACTAGGATGTGAAAATTATCATTTGTTCTTATATGTAATAATACAGATGGTGGAGTGAAATGCAAGCCGGAGGCGATTATGAATTATAATGCGACAAAAACAAGTGTTGATACGACGGACAATATGCTGACGCATTACACGACTAAAAGAAAGACGCTCCGATGGCCGCAAGCCATGTTTTATAATATGGTCGATGTCGCAGCTCTAGCTGCATACATCATTTATTCTAAAAACAATCCGGTTACCACTAAGTCTTCATTTAGTCGGTGCACATTTTTACAGGATCTGGGTAAGCAATTATAGCAATGACAGCAATTCAAGATCATGCCTCGAATCCACAAGTGACGGCTCAGTTTTCCAGCAAAACTGGGATAGACTGAATGTTAGGATATCCGGTAGTTGCTTCTGCAGCGTCGACTCCACCTACATTAGGAAATTTACGCTCACATGTTGGAAGCAGCTATGTTTTTCGCTCGATGCCGTTATTTTAGCGAAAAACTCGGAAATGTTGTTCGATTTGCACGCGACCAGTTTGCAATGAGCATGCAATAACAATAAATAAATGCCATCAATGTCACATTTAAATTTGAAATAATAAATACCAAATAAATTATAGTTTTATAGTTGCTGTATACCATATTTCTCTATATGAGCTGGTTTCAATTTTGAAGTTTCTATACATATTATAAATAGGTACAAATGTACCTTAGGTGCCCGTTTATGGGGTACTTTATTATTTTTGCATATAGGTTTTGAAATCCTACTAGATTAAAAAAAATATCAAACACTGAACCTAGAAATACTAATTGAGGCTAAACAAAATATTTGGACATGTAGCTAACCGAATTAATTAAAAAAAATTAAATTAAAAAACAAATAGGTACAATTGTACCTTGCCATGCACATAAAGGTTAAATCGCCTGGTTATTACTACGGATTACATAAAGAAATTTTATTTTCACTGAAAAACACTAAAAAAAATTCTGGCCCAAAAATGTATACTCTGCTGCCACGTTCCGATTGCCATGGCCGATACGACTAATAATAAATTTTGACATTTGCAAATATTGTGCCAATTTACGTTTAAATCGCCTGGTTATTACTTCGGATTACATAGAAACATTTTATTTTGACTGAAAAACGCTAAAAAAAATTCTGGCCGAAAAATGTATACTCTGCTGCCACGTTCCGATTGCCATGGCCGATATGACTAATAATAAACTTTGACATTTGCAAATATTGCGCCAATTTACGTTTAAATCGCCTGGTTATTACTACGGATTACATAGAGAAATTTTATTTTCACTGAAAAACACTAAAAAAAATTCTGGCCCAAAAATGTATACTCTGCTGCCACGTTCCGACTGCCATGGCCGATACGACAAACAATAAATTTTGACATTTGCAAATATTGCGCCAATTTACGTTTAAATCGCCTGGTTATTACTACGGATTACATAGACAAATTTTATTTTCACTGAAAGACACTAAAAAAAATTCTGGCCGAAAAATGTATACTCTGCTGCCACGTTCCGATTGCCATGGCCGATACGACTAATAATAAATTTTGACATTTGCAAATATTGTGCCAATTTACGTTTAAATCGCCTGGTTATTCCTACAGATTCCATAGACAAATTTTATTTTCACTGAAAAACACTAAAAAAAATTCTGGCCCAAAAATGTATACTCTGCTGCCACGTTCCAAATGCGATGGCCGATACGACTAACAATAAATTTTGACATTTGCAAATATTGTGCCAATTTACGTTTAAATCGCCTGGTTATTCCTACAGATTCCATAGACAAATTTTATTTTCACTGAAAAACACTAAAAAAAATTCTGGCCCAAAAATGTATACTCTGCTGCCACGTTCCGATTGCTATGGCCGATACGACTAACAATAAATTTTGACATTTGCAAATATTGTGCCAATTTACGTTTAAATAGCTTGGTTATTACTTCGGATTACATAGAAAAATTTTATTTTGACTGAAAAACGCTAAAAAAAAATTCTGTCCAAAAATGTTTCTTCTGCTTTTAGGTTTCGATTGCCATGACCGATACGACTAATAATAAATTTTGACATTTGCAAATATTGCGCCAATTTACGTTTAAATCGCCTGGTTATTACTACGGATTCCCTAGACAAATTTTACTTTCACTGAAAAACACTAAAAAAAATTCTGGCCCAAAAATGTATACTCTGCTGCCACGTTCCGATTGCCATGTCCGATACGACTAATAATAAATTTTGACATTTGCAAATATTGTGCCAATTTACGTTTAAATCGCCTTGTTATTCTACGGATTCCATAGACAAATTTTATTTTCACTGAAAAACACTAAAAAAAATTCTGGCCCAAAAATGTATACTCTGCTGCCACGTTCCGATTGCTATGGCCGATACGACTAACAATAAATTTTGACATTTGCAAATATTGTGCCAATTTACGTTTAAATAGCTTGGTTATTACTTCGGATTACATAGAAAAATTTTATTTTGACTGAAAAACGCTAAAAAAAAATTCTGTCCCAAAAATGTTTCTTCTGCTTTTAGGTTTCGATTGCCATGACCGATACGACTAATAATAAATTTTGACATTTGCAAATATTGCGCCAATTTACGTTTAAATCGCCTGGTTATTACTACGGATTCCCTAGACAAATTTTACTTTCACTGAAAAACACTAAAAAAAATTCTGGCCCAAAAATGTATACTCTGCTGCCACGTTCCGATTGCCATGTCCGATACGACTAATAATAAATTTTGACATTTGCAAATATTGTGCCAATTTACGTTTAAATCGCCTTGTTATTCTACGGATTCCATAGACAAATTTTATTTTAACTGAAAAACACTAAAAAAAATTCTGGCCCAAAAATGTATACTCTGCTGCCACGTTCTAGATGCCATGGCCGATACGACTAATAATAAATTTTGACATTTGCAAATATTGCGCCAATTTACGTTTAAATCGCCTGGTTATTATTACGGATTCCCTAGACAAATTTTACTTTCACTGAAAAACACTAAAAAATATGCTGGCCCAAAAATGTATACTCTGCTGCCACGTTCCGATTGCCATGGCCGATACGACTAACAATAAATTTTGACATTTGCAAATATTGTGCCAATTTACGTTTAAATAGCTTGGTTATTACTTCGGATTACATAGAAAAATTTTATTTTGACTGAAAAACGCTAAAAAAAAATTCTGTCCCAAAAATGTTTCTTCTGCTTTTAGGTTTCGATTGCCATGGCCGATACGACTAATAATAAATTTTGACATTTGCAAATATTGCGCCAATTTACGTTTAAATCGCCTGGTTATTACTACGGATTCCATAGAAAAATTTTACTTTCCCTGAAAAACACTAAAAAAAATTCTGGCCCAAAAATGTATACTCTGCTGCCACGTTCCGATTGCCATGGCCGATACGACTAACAATAAATTTTGACATTTGCAAATATTGTGCCAATTTACGTTTAAATAGCTTGGTTATTACTTCGGATTACATAGAAAAATTTTATTTTGACTGAAAAACGCTAAAAAAAAATTCTGTCCCAAAAATGTTTCTTCTGCTTTTAGGTTTCGATTGCCATGATCGATACGACTAATAATAAATTTTGACATTTGCAAATATTGCGCCAATTTACGTTTAAATCGCCTGGTTATTACTACGGATTCCCTAGACAAATTTTACTTTCACTGAAAAACACTAAAAAAAATTCTGGCCCAAAAATGTATACTCTGCTGCCACGTTCCGATTGCCATGTCCGATACGACTAATAATAAATTTTGACATTTGCAAATATTGTGCCAATTTACGTTTAAATCGCCTTGTTATTCTACGGATTCCATAGACAAATTTTATTTTCACTGAAAAACACTAAAAAAAATTCTGGCCCAAAAATGTATACTCTGCTGCCACGTTCTAGATGCCATGGCCGATACGACTAATAATAAATTTTGACATTTGCAAATATTGCGCCAATTTACGTTTAAATCGCCTGGTTATTACTACGGATTCCATAGACAAATTTTACTTTCACTGAAAAACACTAAAAAAAATGCTGGCCCAAAAATGTATACTCTGCTGCCACGTTCTAGATGCCATGGCCGATACGACTAATAATAAATTTTGACATTTGCAAATATTGCGCCAATTTACGTTTAAATCGCCTGGTTATTACTACGGATTCCATAGAAAAATTTTACTTTCACTGAAAAACACTAAAAAAAATTCTGGCCCAAAAATGTATACTCTGCTGCCAGGTTCCGATTGCCATGTCCGATACGACTAATAATAAATTTTGACATTTGCAAATATTGTGCCAATTTACGTTTAAATCGCCTTGTTATTCTACGGATTCCATAGACAAATTTTACTTTCACTGAAAAACACTAAAAAAAATTCTGGCCCAAAAATGTATACTCTGCTGCCACGTTCCGATTGCCATGTCCGATACGACTAATAATAAATTTTGACATTTTCAAATATTGTGCCAATTTACGTTTAAATCGCCTTGTTATTCTACGGATTCCATCGACAAATTTTATTTTCACTGAAAAACGCTAAAAAAAATTCTGGCCCAAAAATGTATACTCTGCTGCCAGGTTCCGATTGCCATGGCCGATACGACTAACAATAAATTTAGACATTTGCCAATATTGCGCCAATTTACGTTTAAATCGCCTGGTTATTCTACGGATTCCATAGAAAAATTTTATTTTCACTGAAAGACACTAAAAAAAATTCTGGCCCAAAAATGTATACTCTGCTGCCACGTTCCGATTGCCATGTCCGATACGACTAATAATAAATTTTGACATTTGCAAATATTGTGCCAATTTACGTTTAAATCGCCTTGTTATTCTACGGATTCCATAGACAAAATTTATTTTCACTAAAAAACACTAAAAAAAATTCTGGCCCAAAAATGTATACTCTGCTGCCACGTTCCGATTTCCATGGCCGATACGACTAACAATAAATTTTGACATTTGCAAATATTGTGCCAATTTACGTTTAAATCGCCTGGTTATTCTACGGATTCCATAGACAAAATTTATTTTCACTAAAAAACACTAAAAAAAATTCTGGCCCAAAAATGTATACTCTGCTGACACGTTCCGATTGCCATGTCCGATACGACTAATAATAAATTTTGACATTTGCAAATATTGTGCCAATTTACGTTTAAATCGCCTGGTTATTCTACGGATTCCATAGACAAATTTTATTTTGACTGAAAAACGCTAAAAAAAATTCTGGCCCAAAAAGTGTATACTCTGCTGCCACGTTCCGATTGCCATGGCCGATACGACTAACAATAAATTTTGACATTTGCCAATATTGCGCCAATTTACGTTTAAATCGCCTGGTTATTCTACGGATTCCATAGACAAATTTTATTTTCACTGAAAGACACTAAAAAAAATTCTGGCCCAAAAATGTATACTCTGCTGCCACGTTCCGATTGCCATGTCCGATACGACTAATAATAAATTTTGACATTTGCAAATATTGTGCCAATTTACGCTTAAATCGCCTTGTTATTCTACGGATTCCATAGACAAAATTTATTTTCACTAAAAAACACTAAAAAAAATTCTGGCCCAAAAATGTATACTCTGCTGACACGTTCCGATTGCCATGTCCGATACGACTAATAATAAATTTTGACATTTGCAAATATTGTGCCAATTTACGTTTAAATCGCCTGGTTATTCTACGGATTCCATAGACAAATTTTATTTTGACTGAAAAACGCTAAAAAAAATTCTGGCCCAAAAAGTGTATACTCTGCTGCCACGTTCCGATTGCCATGGCCGATACGACTAACAATAAATTTTGATATTTGCCAATATTGCGCCAATTTACGTTTAAATCGCCTGGTTATTCTACGGATTCCATAGACAAATTTTATTTTCACTGAAAGACACTAAAAAAAATTCTGGCCCAAAAATGTATACTCTGCTGCCACGTTCCGATTGCCATGTCCGATACGACTAATAATAAATTTTGACATTTGCAAATATTGTGCCAATTTACGCTTAAATCGCCTTGTTATTCTACGAATTCCATAGACAAAATTTATTTTCACTAAAAAACACTAAAAAAAATTCTGGCCCAAAAATGTATACTCTGCTGCCACGTTTCTATTGCCATGGCCGATACGACTAACAATAAATTTTGACATTTGCAAATATTGTGCCAATTTACGTTTAAATCGCCTGGTTATTATTACAGATTCCATAGACAAATTTTATTTGCACTGAAAAACACTAAATAAATTCTGGCCCAAAAATGTATACTCCACTGCCACGTTTCGATTGCCATGGCCGATACGACTAACAATAAATTTTGACATTTGCAAATATTGTGCCAATTTACGTTTAAATCGCCTGGTTATTCTACGGATTCCATAGACAAAATTTATTTTCACTAAAAAACACTAAAAAAAATTCTGGCCCAAAAATGTATACTCTGCTGACACGTTCCGATTGCCATGTCCGATACGACTAATAATAAATTTTGACATTTGCAAATATTGTGCCAATTTACGTTTAAATCGCCTGGTTATTCTACGGATTCCATAGACAAATTTTATTTTGACTGAAAAACGCTA
Organism: Tipula helvola; assembly: GCA_963556165.1. Classification (NCBI taxonomy): domain Eukaryota; kingdom Metazoa; phylum Arthropoda; class Insecta; order Diptera; family Tipulidae; genus Tipula; species Tipula helvola. The sequence goes on along the minus strand of OY744481.1, from coordinate 346,644,071 downwards.
AAAAAAATTCTGGCCCAAAAAGTGTATACTCTGCTGCCACGTTCCGATTGCCATGGCCGATACGACTAACAATAAATTTTGACATTTGCCAATATTGCGCCAATTTACGTTTAAATCGCCTGGTTATTCTACGGATTCCATAGACAAATTTTATTTTCACTGAAAAACACTAAAAAAAATTCTGGCCCAAAAATGTATACTCTGCTGCCACGTTCTAGTTGCCATGGCCGATACGACTAATAATTAATTTTGACATTTGCAAATATTGCGCCAATTTACGTTTAAATCGCCTGGTTATTCTACGGATTCCATAGACAAATTTTATTTTCACTGAAAAACACTAAAAAAAATTCTGGCCCAAAAATGTATACTCTGCTGCCAGGTTCCGATTGCCATGGCCGATACGAATAACAATAAATTTTGACATTTGCAAATATTGCGCCAATTTACGTTTAAATCGCCTGGTTATTCTACGGATTCCATAGACAAATTGTATTTTCACTGAAAGACACTAAAAAAAATTCTGGCCCAAAAATGTATACTCTGCTGCCACGTTCTAGTTGCCATGGCCGATACGACTAATAATTAATTTTGACATTTGCAAATATTGCGCCAATTTACGTTTAAATCGCCTGGTTATTCTACGGATTCCATAGACAAATTTTATTTTCACTGAAAAACACTAAAAAAAATTCTGGCCCAAAAATGTATACTCTGCTGCCACGTTCTAGTTGCCATGGCCGATACGACTAATAATTAATTTTGACATTTGCAAATATTGTGCCAATTTACGTTTAAATCGCCTGGTTATTATTACAGATTCCATAGACAAATTTTATTTTCACTGAAAAACACTAAAAAAAATTCTGGCCCAAAAATGTATACTCTGCTGCCACGTTCCGATTGCCATGGCCGATACGACTAACAATAAATTTTGACATTTGCAAATATTGTGCCAATTTACGTTTAAATCGCCTTGTTATTCTACGGATTCCATAGACAAATTTTATTTTCACTGAAAAACACTAAAAAAAATTCTGGCCCAAAAATGTATACTCTGCTGCCACGTTCTAGTTGCCATGGCCGATACGACTAATAATTAATTTTGACATTTGCAAATATTGTGCCAATTTACGTTTAAATCGCCTTGTTATTCTACGGATTCCATAGACAAATTTTATTTTCACTGAAAAACACTAAAAAAAATTCTGGCCCAAAAATGTATACTCTGCTGCCACGTTTCGATTGCCATGGCCGATACGACTAATAATAAATTTTGACATTTGCAAATATTGCACCAATTTACGTTTTAAATCGCCTGGTTATTCCTACAGATTCCATAGAAAAATTTTATAACTGTTGTTTTTTAGATATATATTCTCAGGTATTAATAATAGTCAATTGTATTCAATTATATTCATTTTTATTTTCAACAAACAAACAAGAGAGCGTATTACAGAATAACAAATTTCTGCAGCCTACCAAATACCAATTTATTAGTATGTAGTGTTCTCTTTCCAACACCCCCACTAGAACACATAAATATATAATATACTAATTAATAATTCATTTAATTATAAGTCCCATTCCCTCAAAACACTTATTGTGTTTATTACTAAAAAGACTTTTAGTCAGTACGTCAGCCATCATATCATCTGTTCCAATGGAAACAATTTCAGTTTGATGATCATCAACTTTCTCACGAACGTAGTGATGTCTTATATCAATATGCTTGGTGCGCGCATGGTAAGCATTATTGCAACTTAGATCAATCGCACTTCTATTGTCACGTAATAGCTCTATGGTTGCTGAAGAATTAAGTTTTAACTCATTTTCAAGATTCTTCAACCACATGGCTTCTTGCGTTGTAACAGACAAAGCCATATACTCCGCCTCGGTAGTAGACAAAGCAACTGTCTGCTGCTTTCGACTATTCCAAGAGATTGGGCCACCTTGCATCATAAAAATGTATCCGGTGACAGAGCGTCTTTCATCGATATCACTAGCCCGGTCAGAATCACATCACTGTGCCTTTTAAATATCGAAGAATTCGTTTCACTATACGTTCTAATGGGCCTTTCCTGGATTGTTATTAAATCTGCTTACCACATGAACTGCGTGTGTTATGTCAGGTCTAGTTCCTTGAGCTGCATATAATATACTACCCACCGTCTGTTGATATGGAACGTTTTCAATTACTCTACTGCTTATATTATTGAAGCTCATTTTTTTAAAAAATACTTTTCAATTGCTGTGGCTATTTCACTTTTATTATGTATTACATATATAAATATAATTAAAAGGCAACTTTTATATTATTTTTAATTTATATATTTTTTAAAATAAGTATATTCCTTATAGTGAAATTTTATTTTTAATTTTCGATTCAAAATCGATTTCGATGTTAGCATCGAAATCGATTTTGAATCGAAAATTAAAAATAAAATTTCACTATAAGGAATATACTTATTTTAAAAAAAAAAAAAATATATAAATTAAAAATAATATAAAAGTTGCCTTTTAATTATATTTATATATGTAATACATACTCTACTGCATTTTTCGGCGACATACCCTTTGATAATGTTTAATTCGGGTCAGAGGGAGGAAGGAAACAGAGTTGCAGTTTGACATATGAAACCTCCCCAAATCCCCAAAATCCCTGTTATATATCGCTCTTGATCAACCCAAATTTTGTGTTGATTTCGATCCCGAGTAATGTTTAAGCTTAAACATGATTTTGCTTCTCCCAAGTCCTTTATTTTAAATCGTTGATTCAACTCTGATTTTAAATTCTCTTTTAAAATTAGAAAATCATCAACGTAGACTGCCACTATAATAATTTTTTCATTTTTTATCTTGTAATATATAAATGGGTCCACTTTTGACCGTATATATCCCATTTGATTTAAAACTGCATCTAGTTTCATGTTCCAAGCTCTACTTGCTTGTTTGAGACCATATATTGCCTTTTTCAAACAACATCCTTTATTTTCAGAAACAAAACCAGATGGTTGGAGCATGTAACTCTCTTCTTTTAATTCTCCCTGAAGGAAGGCGGTGACCGCGTCCATATGATCAATATCCAGATCAAGTTTGGCAGCTAAAGCAATTAAATGCCTATTGAATTAAACCGAACAACTGGAACATATGTTTCGTCGTAATCAATCCCTTTTCTCTAAACGCAACCTTTAATTACTAACCTAGCCTTATATCGAATATTGCCATCAGCATCCATCTTCCTTTTGAACATCCATTTACAGTCAATTGCTTTTTTTGAAGCTGGTAATTTTTCTAAAGACCATATTTCGTTTTCAATCAAACTATCATATTCAACTTGCATCGCTTTTTTCCAAAGTTCTGAATCTGATCGGTTTAAAGCTTCTTCTACGGTCAATGGATCTGATAATTTCATAGTTTTGGTATTATAAACAATAAAATCATCCATATTCTTCGTCTTACGCTGCCTTTCAGGACGTCTTTGGCTGCAAATATTTTCCGACTCTGGAGTATATTGTACTATCACAAGATCATCTTCGAAACCCAAAAAATCTTCGGTACTATCTGTACTCTCTGACAAATTTGCTATAGAACTGTTTTTAACAATATACTTATCCCCCACTTCGACTGCATATTCATGTGTAGATCTAGTATTATTGATTAACTTATCCCCCACTTCAACCGCATTCTTATCTATATCCAAATTGTCATGAGTAATATCGTTCAATTTGTTTTGTCCATTAGAATCCTTAGTATTTGTAGTTCATTATTCATGGTTTCAATAAAAACAACGTTTCTACTTACTATAATTTTTCTTGTTTTTGGTTGATATAATCGATATCTATTTGTGTCTAAAGAATATCCAACTAAGATACATTCTTCTGATTTTGAATCCCATTTTTTATGCTTCGGTTTTGGAATTTATGCCATGGCTTTACACCCAAAAATGCGCATAATTGTTAAGTCAATACGATTTGATATCCATACTTCTTCAGGTGTTTGTTCATTCAATCCTTTTGTTGGTGATCTATTAATTATAAAAACTGCAGTTGAAACAGCTTCGGCCCAAAAAATATCAAAAAGCACACAACGTGCTTTTTCCACTATAGTGCGGTTCATCCTATCAGCCACTCCGTTATGTTCCGATGTAAATGGAACGGTAGTTTGATGTTGGATACCAGATGCACGTAAAACATTTTTTAGAGTATTGTTGCAGTACACGGTTCCGTTATCAGTGCATAAAGCCAGTATTTTATTACCAGTCTGATTTTCCACAAAAACTTTGAATTCTTCAAATATACTGGTCACTTCATCTTTTGATTTAAAAAAAAATGCAAACACTTTCCTTGTCAAATCGTCAATTAGAGTGAAGATGTATCTGGAGCTACCCAATGATATCTGTTCCATTGGACCGCATAAATCCGAATGCACCAATTCCAACACTTTTGTTGCACGTTTTCCAAATGTTTTAAAATGTAGTTTAGCTTGCTTTCCTTTTAACCTTCATCCGTCCCTCAAAATAAATAACACTAAAGTTCCTCGAGACCAAAATGGACCCATACGAATTTACGTCAAAAACCATATTATTTTATTTAAATTTTTAATTTTATTAATTAAAATAAAACAAAAATGAATTTTTCTCACAGAAAATTCTCACACAAAAAATTTAAAAATTTACGTTAGAGTAAAATTTATGTCATCACTATCGCGCTTTTTATGTAGTTTTGAAAACGGACGATTTTATGAAAAGTCACAAAAAATTTATAGAACGAAACTACAGTAAAATTGAACAAAATGTAAAAAATGAATTTATTATTCGGTGATTTTCCTAAATATATGATAAGAATGCAATATAATCTCTGTTAATGGGAAAATACTAATTACATGTCTATAAAATTACTATGGGCCATTTTTGACCCCGAGGATATTTAGTGTTACTTATTTTACTGCGGTGTAACGGTAAATCGGAAATTATTAAATTTTTGTATAATACTTATTTAGAACATATTAGACAAAGTCACTAAGTTACACATTTGTGATGTTTATACTTATCAAGATTTTCGAAAAAGAAAGTGCATTTGGGTCGAAATGGACCCGAGGGACGGAAGAAGGTTAAACACACTACGCAGGGTTCTCCTTCATTATCGGTAAACTTTTATTACAAAACGGATGCTTGCAATTGTTTCATATAATGATGATTCATGTGCCCCAATCTTCGATGCCATAAATTATTATCATCTTTCACATTCACCATCAAACATTGATTTTTTGACAAACCATTTAATTTATATATGTTTTCGACAAAACTTGCTGTTGCAATTAGCTTATTATGATCATTATAAATGTTGCAGCCATTATTATCAAATGTCACAGCATTCCCTTTTCTCGTCATTCGATTGATTGATAACAAATTAGTAGACAATTCCCAAACATGTAAAACATGTGCAGCTATGGGTATACGAGCGTTGTTTGCCACAATTATTTTGGTATTCGATGGTTTATTAATATTTTGTAACCAAACACTATGAACAGTGCCTGAACTCTCCAGTCCCATAATCATCGGTATGTATTCCTCTGATAATCCCGCCAATAAAAATGTTCCAATCCATTCATCGGTTATAGTAAAACCAATATTACATAACTTACGTGCTGTGACCATGATTGTGTTAACATAATCTTCGACTGTATCGCAATTTTCCAGTTTGGTTGTAATTAGTTGTCTCAAAATACTAACTTTTCTGGTCAAACCGGAATCTTCAAATGTTGTCTTAAGCTTGTCCCAGATTTCCTTGGCTGTATTTGCGTCTTGGAAATGCACATAATTTATGGGATCCACCAACAAAATAATGATCGCTTTCGCCTTAGAAATTTTCTTTTTGTCTTCGATTTCGCCAATTACACATGCCCACAATTCCTCGTGCTCTAGATATGCTGTCATAGCAAACTGCCATGTACTATAATTTTCACGACCTTTCAATTTATCGATTGTTGGTAATTTATTTGCCATGTTTATTATAAAAAATATGGTCCACAAAAAAAGTTAACAGGTATTAATAATATATAATAAATAGTATTTAATTATATTCATCTGTTTTTTATTTTCAACAATCAAACAACAGAGCGTATTACAGAATAACAAATTTCCGCAGCCTACCAAATACCCATTTATTAGTATGTAGTGTTCTCTTTCGAACAAATTGACATACCATCCGTCCGTATAGACTTCGGTAAGGACGGTGTTCACCTTATTCAACGCAAGTCTGTGCAATTTCCGGCAAAATGTAGTCACGGTACTGCTGAACGAGGTTAGGTTAGGTTATACTGTACTAAGTTAGGCAAACGACCATGTAACAATGACGCATTAAATTAAATGAACAGACTTAGAAACATATGTCCAACGAAAACTAAAAAATAAAAAGTTAGTTAATAGCAAAACAAGCTTTTTGTTAACTCACGATAACTTTTAATAGTAGTGGACTGTATTTAGTTGTAAATTATAAGTTTCGTGGTTCAATAATTAAATAAAAACTTTTTATTTTATGATTTATGTGTTACAACTTTATTTTATTTTGTTTTATTTAATATGATTTTTAACCTCACTTCTTTGCGTTTTATTTTTGTGTGTCTACCCTTTCCTTTGACGGTCGATGCAAGAGAGAGCTTTTTTTTCTCTTTTTACAAAAATACTTTACATAATTGGTTACTATACTTAATTCTAGGTGGCTATTATAATAAATTTTAATACAAAATAAATATAAATTTGACGCTAGGTGTCTTTGGTGTTCTACTATGTTTTTATCGAACTGTAATACAGAATTTATAACACTTTAGAAACGTCAAAGTTTAAGTAAACAAATAAATTATTATTTTGTTTACTTTTACAAAATTAAATTATAAATGTTGAAGACCATTTAATAATAATACAGAATATAATAATACATATATTATGGCCACATCAATATCTAAAAGCTAAGTATTTCTTTGATATAATATTACATAATTTATAATAATAATTTAGTACCTGAATTAATTTATTTTCAGGTTAGATTCAATAATGGAAAATATACAAGTTACAGAGCTAAGTACATGAATTACAATAAATTATTTTCTAACTTTTCCTTAATTTCTTTTCTTTTACATAGATAACATTATGAATCATTGGATCAATTGTACAAAATGGAATAATAATTCATGTAACAACTACCTGTACAATACAAAATAAAGTTTATAATAAATTTCCAAATTGGAGTAATATTTATTTTGAAGTTTTTGGATATGATACTGGACAACAGCTGTGCTTCACGAACATCACGGCCGCCTTGAATACCGGATGGTATTTAATTTACTGGTAATCGACAGAGCTTGGTGCTGGATCGGCGAATAGTGCTCTGGTTTATTTTGATTTCGGTTACACGAACTCGTTCATCACTTCCTGGAAATACTTGGGTTACTATTCCCATCTTCCAATGATTTATTAAAAAATTCTCGTCTCTAACAAGAACTTTATCGTTGATTTGAATATCTTCGTTGGTTGTATGCCATTTGGTAAGACCTTGCATTGATGTAAAACATTCCTGATGCCAACGCTTGCAGAACAATTGACTCGATCTAATTATGGCATTGTAGTGTGACAGTCTATTATAAGGTACCTGAGCGAGATCAGGATGTGGTAGTGTAGTGATGGGGTGCCCATTCAGAAAATGCGCTGGTGTTAATGGGTCCATTTCATCTTCGGATAAAATGCACAACGGTCTGGATTTTAGTAATATATGTAGCTCTTCGTGGGTTGGTATTTTATCTTCAATTAGCTTCGTCAGCTGTGATTTCGCAGATTTGGCGCCTGCCTCGCAAATTCCTCCGAAGTAAGGAACGGATGGTGGTATAAAATGCCATGCAACCTGATATCTTTGGAAAATAAAATTGGAAATTAGTTGTACATTATTTTTAAGACGCGGATGAGTTTCCTTCATCTTTCTAGATGCAGCTTGAAAATTGATACCATTGTCTGAAAATACATCAGTAATGACACCCCTGCGCGCAAAAAATCGATGTAGTGCGCTTAAAAATGGATCGGTTGATAATTTGTTTACGAGTAATAGATGAACCCCCTTTGTACTCGGACAAATGATTAGACATATGTAAGCCTTTTCTGAGTGGCTCTCGGTTTGAGGACGTAGTATAATGCAATAGACACTCTTGCGTATTATTGATTTGATTAGATTTCTGCCTTGGATCATCCAATATTTTCTTCGAATTAGTCTTAATAGCTCCGATGCCCCGGTATGTAAATACATTTGATGATATTTTTCACTTATTAATTTTGTGACATCGGAATCAACACACAGAATTATAGGATGACGTGTATCGTAAGGTGCAATCGATTTGTCAATTCAACCACCCACTCGCAAAATTCCCCTTTTGTCCACAAATGGACTTAACGATTTGATGGCGCTTTTACTCGATACTGCGTTGCCTTTATTCACCTCTCTAATTTCTTCCTGATAAGCTTGTAATTGTGAATACCGTAAGATTTCTGTTTCTGCGGCTTGCCAGTCATATTGAGTTTGGTTGTTTAGTTGAGCTTTTTTCTTGCGACATAAATAATAAAACTTTCGTATAATTATCAACATTCGTATAACCTTATCGTAACTGGAGTACGTATTGCATAGTTCTTTGATTAATGAATTCGATTCATCTAAACAGGTGGTGGTCATAACTTGTACTGTGTCCCTCCGTTCTGGCTGATTTGCAGTTTCTGTTTCCCGAATATTAGGCCAGTAGTTAGTTTCTTGGTTCAGAAATGCTGGTCCATTCCACCAGAGTGTATAGCTCTTCAATTCCTTTGGACTCAAACCTTTTGTAGCGCAATCTGATTGGTTAAGTTTAGATGCAATGTGCCGCCATTTTCTTCTTGGGATGATCTCTAAAGGTTGGCTCGTTCTGTTCGCAACGTATGGTCTATATTTACAGGGTGGTTTGGAAACCCAATCCAAAACAATAGTGGGATCAATCCATCCGAATAACTGGAAATCTGGAATACACAAACCTTCATTTAATTCTAGTTGGGGTGACGATATTTCCTCAAAAGGCGCGACCTTTGTTCTTGCTGCTATAAGATTGGTAACATAACTGTCGTTGTAGTACGTACATAAGTACACGGTCGCTGCAAATGTCATCTCACTGGAGTCGCAAAATTCCTGCAATTGATGTTCTTCTCCATTGGTCATAAGGAGCCACCTCGGTACTGCCAGGGTTGAAATCTCGTTTGCTTGATCTCGAATGGTTTGCCATTGGTTTTGAATTATGACTGGTAGTTTATCATCCCATTGCACATCTAGCAGCCACAAGATTTGGGAAAAACTCTTAATTTTTACTATGTATGGTGATAACAGGCCAAGAAGATCAAAAATCAAACAGGCTTCGGATAGTGTTGCACGCTTCGTGATAGGCGTGCTCCCTTCAAAGATGACGTGGTAAGTGAATTTATCTTCTGTTGGCTGCCACTGCAACCCCAACACCTTAATTTCGATGAGATCTTCCGAAATTATCTTTGGATGTGATGGAAAAGATTCAGCTACATTCATCTTGGCTAATACTTCGTTCGGATTTGATGACCATTTCCGAAGGTTGAATCGGGATTGCCTCATTATATGTGAGACGCTTTTTGTGGTAGTGGAATTTTCCTTCCAAACTCCGTGATGCGGTAGGTACAAATGATCTAAAATGTGTTTTGGTGGATCCATTTCTTCCATATGTCCTCGTTTTCTATACCCCGTCATGAACTCAACGTATCGCTTTGATTCTTTTAATGGATTGGAATCTGGTTTAAATGGTAACTTCATCTTGTAGTGCTAGTCTTCTAATTTCGTGGTAGTGGTTTTAAACGGCTCTTCGCATGTCTGATGTAACGGTAATAGTGGAATAGACTCAAAACCCTCTTCGGATTCCCAAAAACTTTTCAAGGTATTATCTGACATGTGAACAATAATGGTATTGGATTGACTCGATTGTTGTGCATATGATATTTTCCCCGTCAACATCCATCCACGATGGGTATTGCGAGCATAGATTTGGTTGTTGTGATCTTTTATCTGTTCCGGCTTTAGGATATCAAAAATATCATCGGCTCCGATAGGTAAGTCGATTTTGGATATTGACTTTGGACTTACATCAGCTGGTGTTAGTGACGAAACACATTCTCGCACTGGATTAACTTTGATGATAGAGCCTACATATGCAGATATCTGAGCTGCAAAAACGGATTCGAAATGTGACGATACGACGACTCTTACTATTCTTTTGGTAGTCACGAGATTTTGAAAAGCTATGCCTTGAATGCTAATTTTTTCATGTGTTCGTTTCAGACCTAGTTTTTGTATCAATGCTTCCGTTGTAAAAAAAGACTCGAGTAAAACTCGACATAGTTGCGACTGGTTACTTATATCTTGCATTCTCACGGTTGCATTTGGTGAAGCAGCTGTATACATCATGTTGCTGGACTGAAGACATGAGGATATTTGCGGTTGAGTATCTGCTAACGAAGGTGTATTGGTTACAATTAGGCCTGGTAGTGCCTGGTTACTGGTGGAACTTATGGCATCAGTGGATTGGTGTAGCAGCGAATGGTGTCTTCCTCGGCAATAATGGCATCTTTCTGTAGAATTGCATTGGTTTATGGTATGTGACTCACCAAAACAGATGAAACAACGATGTTCTGTCTTCACTAACTCTCGTCGTTTCTCAACGGTCCACTCTTTGAATTTTGGGCACGTGAATAAGGGATGACAATCTTTCTGGCATATGGAACACGACATCATGGCATTGGTAAATGTTTTCGGAAATAATTTCGGTTCGAACTCTGTTTTCGATGAATAACGCTTTGATTGTTCTCCTTGAGTATTGCTTAATTCGAACGACGTATTTTCGGAGACCAAGTTTGCTCTATGAATCAGGCGATTTAAATCTGCGACCGTTGTAAAATACGTGTCCTCAAAGTCATCTTGTTGGTTTTCATCATTGATATTCAGTTCGTTGATCAAATTCTCAACCTCGAGAAATTCTGATAGTAATTCTTCTACACGTCGTATTCTAACCTGCAGTTGATCATAGTTCAATTGGGATGACTCCACATCTTTACAGGACTGCGCATAGTTGAATATTTTCGCCAATGAATGCTTGATATTAAAACGGCGTTTATTTGCGACGTCTAGCTGCGACATTGTTCACAACAAATTCCCTGGGACTGATTCACAATACTGTATGTTTACACAATTCACTTGTAAAATCCGGTTACAAATCTTCAACTTTTTTACCAAATCCAGCACGTGGTTAGTACGCAAACTCAATATTCACTTTCAGGATACTGTTTTACAAAGCCAGCACGGGGTTAATACACTTGGTTACTCAATATTCTATCAGGGAACTTTCAAGATAGTAGTAAAATATTAGGAATTCACTTTACGGTAACTACAAGAACGCCTTTGAGTTTGAGTGGGGTGCGAGTGGGGAACAATTAATTTGCGGTTATCTGCTAATATATGAACGATTAACTTGCATATATTCAGGTAAATAATTGTTTATGGATCATCGATTCAATTAGTAAAATGAAATTTACTTACGATTTAAATTTTCCACCTCCACGTGTCGATCTGGATACACGGTTTTCTCCTATATTCTGTGTGTATGTAATCCTTGTTTGAATTCCACTTAATGCTTTCAATTTCGCGGTGTGCGACCTTGTTGGTTATGATTTATAATCCCGTGTTGTCTTATTATACGAAGATCAGCATGCGGTTGACACAAATGCTCTAATGGTTTTGAGGTTAAATTTCCAGTGAATTGGTTGGATAATAAAAATATGTTGATTCGCAATAACTCACACGAGCGTAATCGGTTAATTAACTTATTTCTCGAGTAAAACGGTATGTTTCACTATGGTAGGGTTTTCCCCGTGTGATAATTTGGTTTCTGGATACAAATGCTTTGTTATTCTCGGCGTTTCGAATCAATCAACCAATTCACTGGCATCCGGCTCGAAGGACCATGTTAACTCACGATAACTTTTAATAGTAGTGGACTGTATTTAGTTGTAAATTATAAGTTTCGTGGTTCAATAATTAAATAAAAACTTTTTATTTTATGATTTATGTGTTACAACTTTATTTTATTTTGTTTTATTTAATATGATTTTTAACCTCACTTCTTTGCGTTTTATTTTTGTGTGTCTACCCTTTCCTTTGACGGTCGATGCAAGAGAGAGCTTTTTTTTCTCTTTTTACAAAAATACTTTACATAATTGGTTACTATACTTAATTCTAGGTGGCTATTATAATAAATTTTAATACAAAATAAATATAAATTTGACGCTAGGTGTCTTTGGTGTTCTACTATGTTTTTATCGAACTGTAATACAGAATTTATAACACTTTAGAAACGTCAAAGTTTAAGTAAACAAATAAATTATTATTTTGTTTACTTTTACAAAATTAAATTATAAATGTTGAAGACCATTTAATAATAATACAGAATATAATAATACATATATTATGGCCACATCAATATCTAAAAGCTAAGTATTTCTTTGATATAATATTACATAATTTATAATAATAATTTAGTACCTGAATTAATTTATTTTCAGATTAGATTCAATAATGGAAAATATACAAGTTACAGAGCTAAGTACATGAATTACAATAAATTATTTTCTAACTTTTCCTTAATTTCTTTTCTTTTACATAGATAACATTATGAATCATTGGATCAATTGTACAAAATGGAATAATAATTCATGTAACAACTACCTGTACAATACAAAATAAAGTTTATAATAAATTTCCAAATTGGAGTAATATTTATTTTGAAGTTTTTGGATATGATACTGGACAACAGCTGTGCTTCACGAACACTTTTATTTAAATATTCTGTAAAGAAGAAAATAAGCTTTAAAATAAATCAACCTATCAATTTATTATATTATACAATTTATATGATATAAAAGCTTGTCGCGAGATTTACCTGTGTAAGTAAACAAGAATACAATATGTAACTTGATCTTGACACAAGTAAAGTTCTAAGAAAAAATGTATTTCATAAAATAAATTTACACAGGTAAGCCTCGCGACAAGCTTTTATATCATATAAATTTTATAATTTAAATAAATTGATGGGTTTGATTTACTAATTAATTCAGTCCAGGACAATTCAATGTCGGTTATATTCAAATAAATACTACTCTCACCATCTCTCCTCTTTAATTAAGTTGCGATTTGTCCTACAATAATAAATGCAAATAGATAATTGTTATTTTTGCAAGAACAAATATCAACTTACCATAAACTCTTTTTTTCAATAAATCTCCTCAGTTGCAATTTTACTACCACCGAGTAAACATTTAAAATAATTTACTTATTACTTGTGTGAAAAGTTGAATCAGCAGTTTAAATTTTTTTTTTATTTTTAAAAAAAATTTTGTGATGTGAAAAGTAAGTGAAATCGTGATGTTCAATTCTCCGCCTCAAGTAAAAAAGGCTGGGTTAAATCAGCAGACAGAGATGTCCGCAAGCGATTTGCCACCGAACGTCACGACCTCAATTATTAATAAAATTGGAAATGTGCAGCACAGTCCAAAGCGACAACAAATTTTAAATGCTCAAAAAATTGCTTTACCAGGCAATTTAAATCAAAATGAACTAGAAATTAATTTAAATAACTTTGGTGTGTTGAACCATAAAGAAAATAAAAGTGCATCGTCGACAAATATTGACGATTATATAATCAATGGAAGTGCATTGACAACAAATGAAAAAAAAATGAACAGTGATGTAGGTCAGTGTTTAGTGCAAACCGGAATTGACCGGTATATTACTGTCCGATCAAAGCGAAGGAGAAGCCCTAGATCAGCGGCCAGTGCAAGCGCGAACAAATTCACTAAGTTAGCTTCCGTTGAATTAACACATGGTAATAGGTATTCTTGCTTGGTTGTTGAAGATCCGCCGCCCGAAAAAACTCCAAAAATTGAGAAGCCGCCACCAATCTATTTGAGGGAAGAATCAAATAGAGAACTTGCAAAAACCATCGAGTTTATTACGGAAGGTGCATTTTATAGTTCCGTTATCAAAAGAGGAGATATAAAAGAAACAAAAATTCAACCGCTCAATATTGATGCTTACAGAACGTTAATCAAGCATTTTGATCAAGTTGGTAAACATTACTACACGACACGTACCAACTAAAGAGCCAAAAAGGATTAGTTGTAGTATTGAAAGGAATAGAGAGCTACGTAGATGCAAACGAAATTCAAGCTGCTCTCGCTGAGAAAGGTTTCCAATGTAAATCTATTACCAATATTATTAATCGGGAGAAGGTGCCGCAGCCATTGTTCCGCCTGGAATTAGAACCAGATAATAAAAAGGTCAAAGGCAAACATGCAATATATGACCTAAAATATCTTCTGCACAGAAGGGTTACCATCGAAGAACCCAGGAAAAGAAATGGGCCGGTACAGTGTGTTAAGTGCCAAGAATATGGACACACTAGAGCATATTGCACTTTGAACGATGTTTGTGTTATATGTGGTGAACTCCATAACGCAAAGATTTGCAATAAAGTCAAAACGGAAGCATCAGTGAGAAAATGCAGCAACTGCAATGGAAATCACACAGCTAATTATAGAGGGTGCCCAATTTATCTTGAATTGAAAAGAAGAATCAATCCAAAGCAGCGAGCTGAACAACGAATGCTTAATCTCCATTCTTCAGCTAAAAAACAAGCACGCCCAGAAATTGTAAACCCAAACGCCCAAAATGGAAATCAATACGCACCTATCAACGGTAGTGTGCACCAAGGGGTTTCATACGCAAGTGTTCTTAAAGGTACGGCCCCTAAAGTGCAAGCAAGTGAAGAGGGAAATATCTCAAAAGCTTTAAACAAATAGACTAATATGATGCAAAGCCTCATGGCGATGATGGAGAGAACCATGGATCTAATGATGCAGAATATGAACAAGCTGATGCAGATAGTCGTAAAAATTCAAAAATGACCATCATCAAAATATGTAGCTATATGGAATGCAAACGGCCTAGCACAACATAAAGCGGAGGTTCAAGCATTCCTCACTGAGCACAATATTGACATAATGTTAATATCCGAAACACGCTTCACCAAAAATAGCTATTTCAAAATTAATGGTACTCTATTTATGACACCAAGCACCCAGATGGGAAAGCACATGGAGGCACAGCTGTATTGATTAAAAGAAGATTAAAGCACTATGAGCTGACGAAATATGTGAAAGAACATATTCAATCAACGAGCATCTGTCTCAGGAGTGGTCTGTAAACTGTGTCATATCGGCAGTGTACTGTCCTCCAAAACATGCTATAAAAAAACTCCAGTTCTTGGATTATTTCAGCCAGCTGGGTAATAAGTTTCTTGCGGGAGGTGATTACAACGCCAAACATACTCATTGGGGCTCCAGATTAACATCGCCGAAAGGCAAACAACTTTATCAAGCTATAAAGGAACAGTCCCTGGATTATTTATCTGCCGGTAATCCAACTTACTGGCCGACGGATAAAAAGAAAATTCCTGATTTAATCGACTTTTGTGTAACTAAGGGCATTCCACGTACATATGCTAAGGCCACCGATTGTTATGATCTGTCTTCTGATCACTCACCGGTAATAGTAACAGTGAGTACCGATGTCTTAAGGAACGAAACACCCAACCGTCTTACAAACAAGCAAACTAATTGGGATCAATATAGGAGGCTAGTCGAACAAAATTGCCTACTTAATATTCCTCTGACCACACCAGCTGATATTGATGCGGCGGCTGAAAATTTAAAAGACATCATGGCATTATCAGCTGAAAGGGCTACACCTGTCATAACTAGTTCCGAAAAAGTTAATAAGCTGTCACATAATATACAGGAACTAATCCAGGAAAAACGGAAAATTCGCCGGCTAATTGAAATGGAAATTAAATCGAGCTATAAAAGCCTTAAGATTTGCTTTGCGGGAAGAAGAAAACCAGAGCGTCCAGAACTATTTAAGTGATCTCTCGGCAACCGAGAGGACAGATTACTCTTTGTGGAAGGCAACAAAACATTTTAAAAGGCCAACAAATTCGAATCCACCGATTAGACTACCAACTGGAAATTGGGCGAGAAGTGATGAAGAAAAAGCCAATGCTTTTGCTGATCATCTAACAACAGTATTCGCACCACACGAAGAAGATAATAATTTCGTGCTACCCCAGCAAATGGATGATGGTTTATCCTACAAACCTATAAAGTATAATTGGAAGAAAGTTAAGAATACAATTAAAAATTGCATAAGCCCGAAAAAGGCACCAGGACATGATCTCATTACTGGAAAAATGATAAGGGAATTGCCAGACAAATGCATAAAACTAATAACATTCATATTCAACGCGATCATGCGAACCAGTTATATTCCTCAAAAATGGAAAATATCTTTGATCACAATGATACATAAGCCTGGAAAAAATGAAACGCAGATCTCATCATATCGCCCAATAAGCATGCTGCCCACAATATCAAAGCTATTTGAAAAAATGTTACTAACAAAATTGAAACCAATATTGGAAGAACGGCGCGTTATACCAGACCATCAATTTGGGTTCCGAAACCAACATGGTACTACAGAGCAAATTCACAGAATTGTAAACGCAATCAAAATCACCTTCGAGGAAAAGAAATATTGTTCTGCTGCTTTCTTGGATATAGCACAAGCATTTGATAAAGTTTGGCACGATGGGCTAATATACAAAATTAAAGAGCTTCTACCGAAGAAATTTCACTCAATTTTGGGAAACTACCTTATTCAAAGGCAATACATGGTCAAACAAAATGGCGCAACTACTTGCTTAAATGATATTAATGCAGGTGTCCCGCAAGGCAGCGTTCTAGGGCCAATATTATACTTGTTGTACACAGCCGATTTACCTGTAACCAACAAAGCAACAATATCAACATTTGCCGATGATACGGCCATCCTGGTGTCACACAATAATCCCGAAATTGCCTCAAGGGAGTTACAGAATCATTTAAACAAAATCGCGGACTGGCTAAAGACATGGCGAATAAAAGTGAACGAAAACAAATCAACTCACATCACATTCACGCTGAACAAACGCACCTGCCCACCAGTGAAATTAAACAATAAAAATATTCCTCAACAAACGAAGGTCAAATACTTAGGTTTGCACCTGGATAGAAGGTTAACGTGGAAAACCCATTATTGAAACCTGGCTGATGGGGAGGAAATCTCTGTTGTCATTAGCCAATAAAGTTTTACTGTACAAAGCGATAATCAAACCCATATGGACATATAGTATTCAGTTATGGGGATCCACCAGCGCTTCAAACAGAGAGCTCCTGCAACGAACACAAGCGAAAATACTTCGAAGTATTACTAATGCTCCGTGGTACATTCGAAATAGTAATATACATGATGACCTTGGGATTAAAACCATTAAAGAAACAATTAAAGAATTCAGTTCTAAATATTATTCAAAACTAGAAGCGCATCCCAACGAATTGGCCAGGGATATATTAAAACAGCCACGATTTAGGCGACTGAAAAGAACAGATCCACTCGGACTGATGAACCTGTGAACCTGTAAATTTATTAAATGTTGATGTTATACATATGTATGTTTAAGTATAATCTAAATTAATTAAATTGTGAGCACCAACAATAAGTATTAACATTGGTTAAGACTTAAAATATGTAATAATTTTAGCTTAAGATTTGATTACTTCTTGTTAGTTTCTTATGTAGAAAGATTCAAGAATAAAGCCATTGGCAGCATTTAAAAAAAAAAAAAAAAAAAAATAAATCTCCTCAAATAATTTAATTGTTATATTGTGACTGTTAGTAACTATGCTAATATTTTTTAACAAAATAAATATTAAATTAGCTATGTACAGTATGTCGATGATTCCCGCAAAATAATTTTTAGAAATAACATTAAATATACCACGAACTACAACTATTCATCTGCGATTACATTTCAACCAACCAAAAAAGTTGTATACTCAAAATAACAATACCTCGTATCCATCAGATTTTTATATTATGCTGTAATCCATTGGGGCAAATGAAATATTGATTATGGCAATAATGTAAATCTATCAATCATTTACAATCTGGTAATAATAGAATTTTTGAACATGGTTTGGAAATAAAAACTACATACATACATATAAAGCATACAAATCAGTCAAGTTTATTTATAAGTGATAAGGATAATCGGGAATATTTCTGTTGTATATATGTACACATATACCTACACAATGAATAGTCAATAAGTGTTTATTGCAAAATCCTGCTTTATATTTATTTGTATCCAACATAAAAGGAAAAATGCAAAAGAAATTAAGGAGATTCGGTTGATTGATTTGAATGTTTTAGACACATTTCGATTTCCTATATACATATTAGATGGGTATCTGATTATCACGCAAACATAATTCCAAATAAATTGATTATGGCCAGTTTCGCAGTTTAACACTGTTACAAAAAAAAAAAAAAAAAAAATTCAATGTTGATATATTTTTTCACAGCTTGTAACTTCTTTAAAATTCAAAATTTACATATTTTCATGTCCATTAACAATGACCACAAAAATGAACCATGTAAAAAACTCCTTTTAACACATTTTGTACTGTTAAAGCGTGTAATAAAATGAAAGCAAAATGATAAGGCGTTTTTCAACAATTTATGTTTTGGATATTGTGCCAACAATACATATCACATAAAAACAAACAAAACAGCATAAATTTGAATAACTTTTGTAACGCGAGAATTAACTATTTAGTGTTTACGTTACGTACGATATTTAAAAATATAAAAGCGTTGATGATATCCGAAATTTGTAAATTCAAATAGGCGACAATGAAAGTATGTATGTACATTTATGTTTATATAAAGAATGAACCCCTTAGGTGTACCAAAACAATGTAATATACTGGATTAATATTAAAGCACAGCATTTTTTTTGTTTTTTTTTTTTGTTCACCTGTGAGAGACATTTATACACATTTAGAAATACATATTTATATAACTGACACAATGATTTTTAATTTTGGTTTTGTTTGGTTTGAGTTCAAAAATGTCGTTTTAGAGTCCAATATAAATGACTTTATATAAAGTGACAGTTTTGTGTTTTTTGGTGACATGGTGTGCTGATATACTCGCCCGTTTTGTTTTAATTTTTCTCAACAGGTTTTATGACAAACATAAAAATGTAGAAAGTTTGCATTTAGTTAATTTGTGTTATTGTTTCAACATGAGGATAAGCAAAAAAAAAACAACGTTTTTAACACACTTGATAACAAACGTAAATAAAAATGATAAAATGCTGTTGTGTTTTACATCTATTGGCCGGGGTATAATTTGGTTGGCATTTTTCAAAATATGTAACTTTGGTTTTTATAATTGCCTGAGTTTTAGTGCTTGGAGCGCCATTTAATGGTTGTAGTGTGGTTATAATTATGTGTGAATAACATTATTTTTAATTTTGAAATCAGTAAATTCAAATTTAGTACTTTGGGTGTAATTGAATACATATGTAGATGCGAATGTCGTCTTTAGTAAGCTCCTAGAATATAACGATCACTTAAATTAATCAATTCCTGCTATAAATTATTTCTGATTATAACAGCTAAAACCGAAATCAATAAATTAGTTTCGATACCGTAGTAAAAAAAATGCATTAAATTTTACATACTTTCAAAGTTTCAACTGATGCTACTACTTTTACTGTAATTTCACATACGGAAGTTAAATTTCACGATGTAGAATAAAATATTCTTATATGTACAATTTATACAAGCTAATTGACTCTAGCGGCACGAATGAAAGATAAAATAAATTTCGTTAAACTTAGGAACGCGGTAAGAAATAAAATAACGAAAAGGAAAAAACAAGAAATTGATTCATTATATCTGTTAGCGTGCGACGATATACATGTATAAAACGTTGAATTTAAATAAGTTGTATTAATAAAATTATTGTTCTACAACATCAGATGTGGGGTTACCAACTAAATCTTTTAATACAAAGTTGTGTAGGTAAGAAATTAAAACAACAAGTGCCGCTAACTATTATAGTTACAAAAGATACTACAGAGAACGGGTCGCCATCAACTTTATGACGCTTCCGACGCGCAATGAAATGATAACGGCTCTAGACCGTATTGGTATTCAGCTGAAAAAAACAACAAGTATTTCGAATATCCGCACAATGTATGATGCCAATTTTTATAATATAAAAACCGGAGATGCCGAATTATTGGTCATTCCCAGAAATTCCGATTCGACTACTAACAATTACCAAACCACTTCAGAGATTGGTGTAGTGCACTCGACCGCCCTTTCGGCTTCCGAGATGCAAACTACGGCAACTTCAGCAGTTTCGACTAGTGTTAGTGTTGGTAGTTTATTGCCATTAAGAGTTACAACAACACCAATTACGACTGCAGTTCAGGCCCCGACTGTTATTACTATTGCTTCTCCGGTCACAGGCACTGAAGAAACATTAGAAGCTATGGCCGATGAAATTATCAGATTGGAGGCTCGTGAACGTCTGTTGGAACTACGAGCCAAGGTTGCCAAAATGGAAGCCGAAACCAGCAGCTTCACCACTAGTGGCCTCAGTGATATAGTCAAAAGGAAAGTGAAAACCTCCGATGTGGATAGTTTAGTTTCAACGTTTAGTGGTAGAGATGACTATGTGTTTTGGAAGTGGATAACCGATTTCGAGGATTTGATTACTTCATTGGGCGCTGATGACAGTGATCGTTATCGTATGGCTCGCCATTTATTTTATTCGTGTCACTTCTTTAATATCTCTTATTGTCTCTGGCATACGTGATACTTCTGGATACGTTGCCATGTTGGCTAGCGCCCGAACAATTGAGCAATTGATTGATTCTATATATATCCATAAACAATTGAATCGTTTATTCGAGAAAGGACTCATGTCCACTTTTTGTCAAAATTAGTATTATTACGGTTTTGTATCACAGACAGGTATATACGTTTTATGGCAAGACGACATTACCATATGGTTAATGGAACAGCACCTACCTTGCAAAAAAAAGCCATTTATTCTAGAAAGGGCTCATGTCCAGGACATGTGCTCTTTAAATACTAAACATATTAGATATTACTCTACCGACGACAACGACTACTGCGGGAAATCATTTTGAGACGATAGAAGATATAAAACGTGAATCGCTACGCGCTTTGAAGGCTACCCCGGAAGGCGACTTTAATTCTTGTTTCGAAAATTCGAAAATACGTTAGCATAAATGTATTGTGTCGGGAGGGGATTACTTTGAAGGCGACGAAATACAGAAGAATAAATAAATATTTTTTGAAATAAATAAAAACTGGCTTTACGTTTTGGCCACAGTAGTATATAGCGACAAATCAGTAAACTAATCTACCGCAATATATCCTATGTGTAGAGACAGCAAGGCTTGTATAGACATTTGTGTTAGTTTTGAGTAAACTCAGTTTCGGTAATTATTCTATTTAGTGCCATAATGCATATCGGTTTTTTTAAGAGTAATGCCCTGGGCCCTATTGCAACAACTACTTATCACTTATTATTTATCAACTTATCATAATTTTTGATAATTTTCTGTTGCACTAAATTTAAATTTGATAAGTATTTTATTGAGTTATATTAAGTAATAAGCACTCACTTATCAAAATTATGTTGCACCAATTCGCGAAATGATAAATGATAAGTAATATTTTGATAAGCGATAAGTTTGAGGTTTTTGATAAGTTTTTCGTAGTTCTGTTGCACCAAAAGTTTTAACTTATCAATAATCGACTCAATTTATTGATAATTATCGAAAATATCGATAAGAAAAATTTCACTACTCAAAAAAATTGATAAGAGCTACAAATTATACTGGCATAACGGGTCTGTTAAAAACATTTTTTTTCCTGTTACTGGTAAGATGAGAACTTCTGTTCAATATTTATTATTATAAAACTATGATTGTGATACAAGATTAAAAAGTTGCCAATTAAAGTGGAACTTACCTGTTTCTTGACCGATTTTGATGAAATTTTACGTGGGCGGTGGAAATGGATTTCTAAAATGGTTTTTAGATAAAGTTCTGGAATATGGCCAATTTGGAAGGAACTTGGCCATTTCTTATCCGATTTTGATGAAATTGAGCATGCACAATGGAAATGGGACTCGAAATGATTTTTAGAGGAGGTTCTGGTATATGGCCAATTAGGAAGGAACTTAGCCATTTATTAACCGATGTTGATGAAATTGAGCATGCACAATGGAAATGGGATTCTAAAATGATTTTTAGAGGAAGTTCTGGAATATGGTCAAATATTATGAAACTTGACCATATTCCAGACCTACATCTATAAATCATTTTTAAATCTCAATTTCCCTTGTACCTTTCAAATTTCATCCTAATCGGGTGAGAAGTAACGAAGTTCCATCCTACTTGGCCATATTCCAGAACTTCGTCTAAAAATCATTTTAGAATCCCATTTTCATTGTACCTGTCGAATTTCATCCTAATCGGTTGATAAATAGCCAAGTTCCATCATACATGGCCATATTCCAGAACTTCATCCAGAACTTCATGGCCATATTCCAGAACCTTCTCAAATAGCATTTGATACTGTAAACGTAATAAATATTAAAAAAAATATGTGACTTGCAAAAAGCCCTAAATTACAAATTTGAAAAAGTGGACATGAGCCCTTTCAAGAATAAACGATTCGTTTATTCTAGAAAGGGCTCATGTCCATGCTTTAAAAATGAGCATAAAATCTGAAATAATTGACAGATAACCTTGAAATTCAGCTTAACACTTCATAGCGACTCACATTTTCATCAACGAACTCAAATTCCCTCCTAAACTTATTTTTGTTGACAATATATAGTTTTTTTTATTTCCTGAATAATTTGAAAAAGTGGACATGAGCCCTTTCTCGAATAAACGATTCAATTGGTGTTGTATAACCGCACCCATACAACTGTCAATTCTACTGGTGCCAAACCTAAGACTTCAGATGGTAGAAAATTGCCTGCATCAACTACCACCTCTGACCACCAAGTGCAACCAAGATGCTACAACTGTTCCAAGTTTGGTCATATGTCTGCTGATTGCCCAGCACCTAGACGTGGACCAGGATCATGTTTCTCATGTGGCTCAACCGAGCACAAGAATTTGAATTGTCCGAAACGTAAGAAGATTGTTGCTGCTGTGACTCAACCCACTTCCGAGATGACTGGTGAAGAAAACGAGGAGCTGTCTCAGGCTGTCAACAGTATGGCATGTGTAAGTATTCCATTTGGTGAAAAAACGAAGCAGCGTACGCAATTTATTTTAATTAGTTCTCTTTTGGATACGGGTAGTTCGACTAGTTTTCTGCGTAGGGGCTTGCTTCCTGACAATGTGTCAGTTGCTCCCTTAGGTAAATCCGCTTTTGTTAGCATTGGAAATCAACCTATACATACCTACGTTAAGATTCAGTGTTATTTGCGCTTTCGCCAACAGATTAACTTGGTCTCCGTTCTCATTGTTCCAGATCATATACTTCCGGTTGATTTGCTTATGGGCCGAAACATACTTCAGATTTTTAATATTAAATTGTTCTTTGAAAGATTAAATAAAGTGAATTCATTACCATTAAACCAGGGCAATAATACATTGGCATTTGATACGTTGATGAACTTGCTTCTGTTTCTGATATTTCTGGCCGTGATTGTGCTGTGAACACCTGTTTGGCTACATTATTTCGATCTGAGTTGGTGAATGGTGATTCATCGATTAGTTGTTCTGGTACATTTGCGCCCATGACTTCTTCTGGTTCTGATCTTGAATCTGATTTTCGTCTACTTGCCGCTTCAGTGAATAGTTTTCCTGATATTCAGTATGATATAGATCCAGAGCTAGGACTTATGATGATTAGATGTTTTGAGGAGTGCATTAATACAGAATATTTGGGTGTCGACTCTTCAGGCATTAATGTGCCGCATTACGAGATGCGCATTTACTTGGAAAATGATGTACCATTTTATACCCATCCACGTCGTCTTTCAGTTAAGGAAAGACGAGAAGTAAGATTAATTGTACGTGATTTATTACATAGGGGGACTATTAGACCAAGTGAGTCCCCTTATGCATCACCCATTGTATTAGTTAGGAAGAAAAATGGTGAGACACATATTTGTGTGGATTTGCCTCTAATGGATGATTGTTTAGAGTACTTGAGTAACAAGAGGGTATTTAGTCTACTGGATTTGAAAAGTGGATTTCATCAGGTTAGAGTCTCT
This sequence comes from Tipula helvola, assembly GCA_963556165.1. Lineage (NCBI taxonomy): Eukaryota > Metazoa > Arthropoda > Insecta > Diptera > Tipulidae > Tipula > Tipula helvola. The sequence continues at coordinate 346,619,712 of OY744481.1, read as the reverse complement.
GAAGAATCGATTAAATATACCTCATTTTTGACACCTGAGGGACAGTTTGAGTACTTACGCATGCCATTTGGCCTTAAGAATGCCCCTTCTGTCTTCCAGTGGTTTATAAATAAGATCCTTAGGAAATTTATTGACAGTGTGTAAATAGTTGTTTATCTGGATGACATTTTGATAGCCAGTGAAACCATCGATGATCATCTGAAATTATTGGGACAATTGTTACGATGCATTGCTGTACATAGTTTAGAGTTGCAATTAGGTAAATGTAAAATCGCCTACAGTACTATTGAGTATTTAGGATTTGTTGTGTCTGGTAAAGGAATCAGACCGGGTACCAATAAACTAAATGCAGTTCGTCAATACCGGTACCTACCAATGCTCGTCAATTAAATTTGATTGTGCTCTTTGTGTTTCCGTCGGTTCATAGCTGGATTTGCTCGTATTGCTGCTCCATTGTATCGCCTTCTTCAGAAAAATACTGTGTTTATCTTTAACGACGATTGTTTTCAGGCATTTCAAAATCTCAAGCGATCTCTTACTTCAGCCCCGGTGTTGGCTGTGTATGATCCAACACGGGAGACTGAGCTACATACATATGCAAGTAAAATCGGTTTTGGTGCTGCTCTCTTGCAAAAACAAGGTGATTCGAAATTCCACCCAGTTACCTACTTCTCTAAGACTATTAGTAAACATGAAATTAATTATCACAGTCACGAATTAGAAATGTGGCTATTGTTTATGCCCCACTTCGCTTCCGAGTTTACCTTGAGGGAATCCCGTTTACCATTGTAACCGATTGTAATTCTTTAGTGCTTACGTTTAATAAAAAAGACGTAAATTCTAGAATTGCTAGTTGGGTATGGGAGTTCGAAAAGTATAATTACAAGATTAAACATCGTCATGGCACTCAGATGAGTCATGTGGATGCCCTCAGTCGGAATCCTATAGTTGCTTTCGTTGATACTTCTGATATTGATTTTCAATTGCGGCTTACGCAGAACTGTGATCCCGCCATTATGAAACTAAAAGAGTTATTAGAAACTAGTGAATCTCCTGTCTATGAAATGTGTGATGGTATAATTTATAGAAAGAGTAAGGAGAATAGCTTATTATTTTATGTCCCACTAGAAATGGAATAGCAACTTATAGGTCAGATGCATGAGAGAATTGGCCATTACGGGAGTGCAGAGTGTTACGAGAAAATAAAAGAGCATTATTGGTTTGCAAACATGAAGGATAAAATTGATAGCTATGTCAAAAATTGTATTAAATGTATTATGCATTCCGCACCACCACGTTCAACTGAACGCGCATTGTATAGTATACCAAAGAAGCCTGTTCCGTTTGATACCATCCATCTCGATCACTTTGGTGCCACCTTCGGTTGCTTCTAAACGAAAACACTTGTTGGTGATTATTGATTCATTTACGAAATATGTCCGATTGTATCTCGTTAATTCCACAAGCACTAAAGAGGTGTGTTGTTCGCTTGATAAGTACTTTGATTACTACAGTAGGCCCGCTCGTATGATCACCGACAGAGGTCCGTGTTTTACATCTTCCGAATTTGCATCTTATACGGAGAGACTTAATATTTAACATGTTAAGGTGGCGGTAGCATCCCCTCAGGCTAATGGGCAAGTGGAACGTGTCAATCGTGTCCTGAAGAATATGTTGGGAAAGTTGACTGAACCGTACGGTACAGCGCTCTGTGGGAACTACACCCAGTCGATTGTTATTTGGTGTTGATCAAAGGGGTCCAGAAATTGACTATCTTGGTGAATATTTATCCGACAAAGGATTAAACACTGTCGATCGTGATCTTGGCGCTATTAGGGATGCTGCCGCTGCAAGTATAAAAAAGGGCCTGGAGTATAACCGGAAGTGGTTTGACGAACATTGTAGGTCCGCAAAAAATTACGAACCAGGGGATTTTGTAGTAATCCGTCATGTGGATACCACCCCTAGTACTAATAAAAAGTTTGATCCCCTTTTCCGTGGTCCTTATGTTGTTCATAAGAGTTTGTCGAACGATCGCTATGTGATAGGGGATATTGAGGATTGTTAGTTCACGCAGCTACCTTACGAAGGAGTTGTGGAGGAATGACATATGAAACTGTGGGGAGACGGCGTCGCTGCTTCTGCTCCGAATGCAATATTTACAGAAGCCTTATGATAAAAAAAAAATTTATTCCTGACAAGGTATTTCAGCTTCTCTGTAGAGCTCAGGATAGGGATTCCGACTGCATTTTGGGTTACTTTCATAAGCATTATTTTTAGCCTAAATGTAGGCAGTGAAACTATATATGAAATATTATTAATTGGGTACCTATCACTGTAAATGTAATAAAAAAAATTCCCTTGTTATAATTTTAACAAATTATTTTATGACCGTTGTTTGAATATACATGTATATGTAGTACAGTTCACCTCCAATTTACAAAACAAATTGGTCAAAAGATGCTATCGTTTAGTGAAAGTGTCTTAATCTGAAACCAACATTTCGTGACTATTGTATAATTCGTTCTAATTGTGTAAATCAATATTGTAAAATTTTGGTTCATAACGTAAATTCCCTTAATCTTTGATAAGATTTAATACCCCTAATAGCATTTTGATCATTTATTCGTTTTTGTGGGTGTTCTTCATATAAAAATGTTACTTACAATTTGTAAAATCATTCATAATGAAGTTATGGGATAAGACCAATTAAGAAGAAACTTGGCCATTTCTTATCCGATTTTGAGAAAATTCAGCGTGTACGATGGATATGGGATTCTCAAATGATTTTTGGATAAAGTTCTGGGATATGGTCAAGTCGATTTTGATGAAATTCAGCATTTACGATGGAAATGGGATTCTCAAATGATTTTTGGATAAAATTAAGAGATATGGCCAATTAGGAAGGAACTTGGCCATTTCTTATCCGATTTTGATGAAATTCAGCGTGTACGATGGAAATGGGATTCTCAAATGGTTTTTGGATAAAGTTCTGGAATATGGTCAAGTAGAATGGAACTTGCCCATTTCTCAACCGATTTTGATAAAATTCAGCGTGTACGATGGAAATGGGATTCTCAAATGATTTTTGGATAAAGTTAAGAGGTATGGCTAATTAGGAAGGAACTTGCCCATTTCTCTACCAATTTTAATGAAATTCAGTGTGTACGATGGAAATGGGATTCTAAAATGATTTTTGGATGAAGTTCTGGGATATGGTCAAGTAGAATGGAACTTGCCCATTTCTCAACCGATTTTGATGAAATTCAGCATTTACGATGGAAATGGGATTCTCAAATGATTTTTGGATGAAGTTCTGGGATATGGTCAATTAGAATGGAACTTGCCCATTTCTCAACCGATTTTGATGAAATTCAGCATTTACGATTGAAATGGGATTCTCAAATGATTTTTGGATGAAGTTCTGGGATATGGTCAAGTAGAATGGAACTTGCCCATTTCTCAACCGATTTTGATGAAATTCAGCATTTACGATTGAAATGGGATTCTCAAATGATTTTTGGATAAAGTTAAGAGATATGGCCAATTTGGAAGGAACTTGGCCATTTCTTATCCGATTTTGATGAAATTCAGCGTGTACGATGGAAATGGGATTCTAAAATGATTTTTGGATAAAGTTCTGGAATATGGTCAAGTAGAATGGAACTTGCCCATTTCTCAACCGATTTTGATAAAATTCAGCATTTATGATGGAAATGGGACTCATCCCGTTCAAACGTTCATTTTTACTTTTGCTTCTTAGTAAAATTCGATTGCAAATATTTGCAAATGGAAATGTTTTTTTTACAGGAAATTTTTCACTTACATCTTTTTACTTTAGATGTACATATGTTTGACTACATTTGTAAATTTGTATATTGTGTATACCGATAAATATTTTTTTTTTTCAATGTGTGAAAATCAAATAGATTGCAAATATTTGCAATCTACTTTTGGTGAGAACCCATTATTACACTTAGTATATACTAAAATTATTTGTTACTATGGAAATAAATATACCTTTATATTAATAATTATTACTATTTAAATTAAAAGTGAGTTTAGATAAGTTGGCTAGATAAATCCAAATTTTGAAGTTAAAGTTTAAATTTTCAAATGAGTGCCGTTAGCTGTATTGTGTCTTGTCGTCGAAGACGAAATAAATTGATTATTTTTCGTAAATATTTACGAGACACTATGGATCCATTTGATATTTCGCAAGCTAGGTAAAAATTAGAATAATAAATAATAATTACTATTACAAATGACATATGAACAAAAATACTTTTACAACAGGTTCATAGAAATGTATCGGTTACCTCCATCTATTTGTGTAAGTTTTATAGAAGAAATTAAAGCTTTAGATTCCATTGCTATGACAGATTATGATCACGGGAAGAAAATTCCTATTCATCTAGAGGTATTTATTTATTAGGATTTTGATTAATAATTTTCACATATCAATTATTTATATTTAATTTTAATTTGTAGATATTATCGGTACTAAATTTTTTAGGTAGTGGCAGTTATCAAAGAAGGGTTGGTTCTGACGCGCTTGTTTCATTGAGTCAAACAATGGTTTCCAGATGCGTCAAAAAATTCACCCGAATTATATCCACTCAGCTGGGAAATATTTATGTCAAATTCCCCCAAACGTAAGGTGAAATCGATTCAACTAAATTAAGGTACGTAACAGTTTAGGGAAAAATCGATTTAGAAGTACAATTTATGTGACACTAAAATATGATTTTAGTTTTTATCGAGAATATAATTTCCCAAATATAATTGGGCTTATTGATGGAACGCATATTGCAATCACTGGATTAAAAAGACACATTGAAAATGCCTATGTGAACCGAAAAGGATTCCATTCTATTAACGTCCAGTTGGTTTAAATATTAAAATTAAATTTATTTGGTAAAATTTTTTATTTTAGATTTGTGATAATAATTTGTTAATTTTAAATTACAATCCTCGGTACCCAGGGTAAGTAACGATTAATTAATTTTAATTCAATATCGTTAATTGGTATAACATCGTAGATCAACTCACGATAGCTTCATATGGAGCAACAGCAACATTTTTACATTACTGGAAGCAGGTTTGGAGGAAGAAGGAACACTGCAGTGGCTTTTAGGTATAATTACAAATATCAGCAACTAACAACAAATGAAGCACATTAAATTTTTTAGGTGACAGTGGTTATTCGCTACAGCCATTTTTATTAACACCAATCCACAATCCAGCAACAGCAGGGGAACAAAATTATAACTACGTGCACAGAAAAATAAGGAGTAAAATTGAGAGATGCATTGGTTTATTAAAAAACCGTTTCCGGTACTTTTTTTTATAAAATTAGGAAATTAAATAATACATTTTTACTTTTAAATATGATCCACAGGTGTATTTTGGGCGAACGGGTATTGCGTTATGACCCGGAGAGTGCAGCACACATCATCATATCCTGCGTCGTGTTGCACAATATTTTAGTAAAAAATAACGTTATTTTAATCGACGATCCAATTAGTGCATCAACTTCGGAAATAGGCCATAATCAAGGCATATTTATTGTAAATTCAAAAATATTCAGTTATTAACTTAGCCGTTTGATATGTTTCAGATACCAACAGTGGCAACAGCAGTTATTTCGCTCAAGGCTCAAGAAATAGAAACTGGGTAATAGAGGGTCTTCAAAATTAAATTAAAATTATTGGTTTATATTGTTATTTATTAACACCAATTTATTTTTTTTATATTAAATTCAATAATTTTTATTTTTTCGAAATTTTCCAAATAATTTTTTTAACACGAAATCCATACATTAATAAATATTTAAAAAGGGGTTTCGTTTGAAAATTTTCAGTTAATTACTGCTCCTCATTAATTCAATGATTGTTTTTTGGTTATCAGCAATATCTTTTAAAAGGTTTATCAAAGTAATTTGATTTTCTTTGTTAAGGTTTATCAAAGTAATTTGATTTTCGTTGTTAGCTTTTTGCAACCTAATGGATTCTGCTATTGCGGCACTATCGGTATATTCCTATGATTAAATACTTATTAGAAATATATTTTAAAAATATATTTTAACATAAAGAAAAAATATTTTTACCCTAGTACGTCGTATGTTTATTCTGGTGTGAGGAGCAGACACAGTCGAGACAGAGGTGGAAGAGGTAGACGTGGTAGTGTTGTGTGTGCTCAAGGTAAGCGAAGTATAATGAGAATCGTTAGGCCCGTTGTACATTTCAGCTAAGCTAAGCTAAGCGATGTGAACTAAATTCTTATCCCCCGGTTGAAAATACAAAATTTTAATGGGAAGATATAAAAAGAACAATTTATGTGTGTATAAGGCTAGTTATCAGCTGGAAAGTACAAAGGGATGAGCTAGGCGAGCTAGCTAAGCTAACGAAAACTACATTTCTCGCTTAGCTTATAGCTGAAATGTGCAACGGGCCTTAATGTTTGGTACATTTGGAGTTGTTATTTGGCTCATTACTATAGTTGGCACTGGATTAGATGCAGACTAAAATAAATAGACCTTTTTGTAATAAGCTTTTGTGTATTACAATTTTAGCTAACCGAAATATTTGCACCAACTTCGTTGACTTCTAGTCCATCCAAGGCATTTATACCACTTAAATTAATAATTCTCCAGTCTTCTTCTGTTATTTGAGTGGCGTCGGCTTCGGTGCTGCTAGCCCCGATGTCTTCTGGTTGCAATTGGCCCAATCCTGTCCTATTTTTCTCTTGGCAAATCCTTTTCAGCTTTTCTTTAAGTTTTGCTTTCACTCCGTTGAATGCCTATAACAATTAAAATTAAAATAATAATAATATCCCGTCTTAATAATGGGACAATTACGGGCATACAAGAAAAATATTTTAGCGACAAACATTAGCATCACAAATAAAAATTGGCAATAAATCTAATATTTTGGAACAGAAAAAATAATTTTTACTTACAAAACAAAAAAAAAATCGAGACAAAAAATTAAATTTAATCGGTGCAATTTATTTAATATTTGATCTGTTTCTGCAAGGTTGACGAAGCAATTTAAAATTAAATCTCCATTTTCCAGAATATTTTAAAACTATGTAATTTCAATTTTTTAATTTAATTATTTATAAATTTGCTGCCATTTTATTATTACAATTTTATTATTTACGATGCCAAGAAATTTTTGTTTGTTGCTCATTTATTTGTGCCGTTTTATTAATTTTTTGTCTGCCGGTTTATTGCCAGCCCTTAATAATAGTTATTGTCACTTACAGTTCGCCATTCTTCGACAGTTTTAGAAATAGGCCCCATTTCATTTAGCGATTTCGCAATATTTCGCCAACACTTTTTTTTATCGGCCTTACCCGTTGCAGAAGCATGTTTTCCTTGAAAATATAAAATTTTCATTATATACAATTAAACAAGTGTTAAATATAGTAATATATGATATACATATTTGAAATTACCTATAGCAAACTGAAAATTTTGCACAACTAAATCAATTAGTGAAGATTTTTGGGCCAAACCAATGCGTTTGCTCTTTTTGTTCCCTGCGCCTCCCCTTGGCTAAAAAAAATTCAAGGGTAATACAATTCATGGTAGAAAATACAACGTTACAAACCACTTACCATTGTCTCACAATTTCAAATATTTATTTATTCGATACACAAATTAGCTAATTTAAATTAAAATGATTTAATTTCGTTTGCCATATACGTCAGAATACACAAAATACAATAAAACAATTGATTAGCTGAGCTAATTTGTAGGCTATAGGCAAAGCAACTTTAATTATCTAAAGCCATGGTTTAAATAGTAAAATTTATTAATATAAAAGTATATTTATATCCAAAGTTAAAAATAATTTTAGTATATACTAGGTGTAACTATGAATTCTCACCAAAAGTAAATTGCAAATATTTGCAATCTATTTGATTTTCTTTCCCATGGATAGTACACATTGAAAAAAAAAATATTTATCGGTATACACAATATACAAATTTACAAGTAGTCAGAATCAAATGTAGTCAAACATGTACATCTAAAGTAAAAAGATGTAAGTGAAAAATTTCCTGTAAAAAAACATTTCCATTTGCAAATATTTGCAATCGAATTTTACTAAGAAGCAAAAGTAAAAATGAACGTTTGAACGGGATGAGTCCCATTTCCATCATAAATGCTGAATTTTATCAAAATCGGTTGAGAAATGGGCAAGTTCCATTCTACTTGACCATATTCCAGAACTTCATCCAAAAATCATTTTAGAATCCCATTTCCATCGTACACGCTGAATTTCATCAAAATCGGATAAGAAATGGCCAAGTTCCTTCCAAATTGGGCATACCTCTTAACTTTATCCAAAAATCATTTGAGAATCCCATTTCCATCGTACACGCTGAATTTTCTCAAAATCGGATAAGAAATGGCCAAGTTCCTTCCTAATTGGCCATATCCCTTAACTTTGTCAAAAAACCATTTGAGAATCCCATTTCCATCGTACACGCTGAATTTCATTAAAATCGGTTGAGAAATGGGCAAGTTCCTTCCTAATTGGCCATACCTCTTAACTTTATCCAAAAATCATTTGAGAATCCCATTTCCATCGTACACGCTGAATTTTCTCAAAATCGGATAAGAAATGGCCAAGTTCCTTCCTAATTGGCCATATCCCTTAACTTTGTCAAAAAACCATTTGAGAATCCCATTTCCATCGTACACACTGAATTTCATCAAAAGCGGATAAGAAATGGCCAAGTTCCTTCCTAATTGGCCATATCTCTTAACTTTATCCAAAAATCATTTGAGAACCATTTGAGAATCCCATTTCCATCGTACACACTGAATTTCATCAAAAGCGGATAAGAAATGGCCAAGTTCCTTCCTAATTGGCCATATCTCTTAACTTTATCCAAAAATCATTTGAGAATCCCATTTCCATCGTAAATGCTGAATTTCATCAAAATCGGTTGAGAAATGGGCAAGTTCCATTCTACTTGACCATATCCCAGAACTTCATCCAAAAATCATTTTAGAATCCCATTTCCATCGTACACACTGAATTTCATTAAAAGCGGTTGAGAAATGGGCAAATTCCTTCCTAATTAGCCATACCTCTTAACTTTATCCAAAAATCATTTGAGAATCCCATTTCCATCGTACACGCTGAATTTTATCAAAATCGGATAAGAAATGGCCAAGTTCCTTCCTAATTGGCCATATCCCTTAACTTTATCCAAAAATCATTTGAGAATCCCATTTCCATCGTAAATGCTGAATTTCATCAAAATCGACTTGACCATATCCCAGAACTTCATCCAAAAATCATTTGAGAATCCCATATCCATCGTACACGCTGAATTTTCTCAAAATCGGATAAGAAATGGCCAAGTTTCTTCTTAATTGGTCTTATCCCATAACTTCGTTATGAATGATTTTACAAATTGTAAGTAACATTTTTATATGAAGAACACCCACAAAAACGAATAAATGATCAAAATGCTATTAGGGGTATTAAATCTTATCAAAGATTAAGGGAATTTACGTTATGAACCAAAATTTTACAATATTGATAAATTTTCAATATTGATTTACACAATTAGAACGAATTATACAATAGTCACGAAATGTTGGTTTCAGATTAAGACACTTTCACTAAACGATAGCATCTTTTGACCAATTTGTTTTGTAAATTGGAGGTGAACTGTACATATACATGTATATTCAAACAACGGTCATAAAATAATTTGTTAAAATATAACAAGGGAATTTTTTTTATTACATTTACAGTGATAGGTACCCAATTAATAATATTTCATATATAGTTTCACTGCCTACATTTAGGCTAAAAATAATGCTTATGAAAGTAACCCAAAATGCAGTCGGAATCCCTATCCAGGTAGGCGTTCAGCCAATTGAGTCATCGGCTAATGTCAGGATGGACGAGTTGTAGAATAAAATATTTTTATATGTACAATGGTATACGAGCTAATTGACTCTAGCGGCATGAATGAAAGATAGAATAAATTTCGTTAAACTTAATAACGCGGTAAGAAATAAAATAACGAAAAAGACAAAACAAGAAAGAGATTCACTCTATCTTTTAGCGTGCGACGATATACATGTATAAAACGTTGAATTTAAATAAGTTGTATTAATAAAATTAATGTTCTACAACGATTAGTGTAAAATAAAATTTTTCTACCCTAAATTCATAAGCTGTAGTTTTGCGAAAAGATAAGATAATCGTCTTTTGTTATAAATATTAATGGAGCCACGCATAAACCTCAGGCGGTACTAAAGAGGCAGTAAGACGAACAATATTTTGAAGTATCTCTTTAATATCTGTATCCTACGAGTTTTACGTATCCGTATCGGTAACACTTTATGATGTTCCTTTTTATCTATTTCCGTACCTAAGATTCGCTACTTTGACCGATGCTTCGTTGTAAAATTACAGTGAGTTTGGTATTTTTATTTCATACCTTCAGTTGTAAGTTTGTGGCTGGCCATGACTTTCGAGTCAAACGGTCGTGCCTTTTTTTCGTTTTTTTTTTCCTCAAAAATTTAATTTAAACTAATTTTTTAGAAAGAGGTGTTCTGTTGATTAAAAGGTAAATTACGTTGTGTGTTGATGTGTGAATTATCTGGGTGCGTTTAACCTTGAAGGTTGAAATCTGGAAGGCGTACATTGAAATTGTTCTAGACCCGGTTCAATTCTTCATTTGTGGCTATGAAAAAGAAATGCTCACTATCGCCCTAATAGTTTAATGAACGGAATTGCTAAAACCCATGTTGTTATCGGTAACGCCATTTAAACAATGAAATGGGCGTAAAGGGCAAGAAAATTTTATTGGTTTTAAACAATGCCACGTGTCATCCCAAAAATACTTATTCTAACATAAAATTGGTTTACTTTTCTCCTAATTCTACGGCATGTTTATAACCATTAGACGCAGGGATCATTGTCAATTTTAAATATCACTACAGAAAATTAATGCTTCAGGAACTGCTGTCGGTAATGGATTCTGCATCAAACGCAACTGATTTATACAAACGGATAAATATTTTAGATGCGATTTATTTTGTCATTGATTCGGTGAAAAATATAAAATCAGAAACAATCACCAAATGCTTTCAAAAATTTGATTTTGTTTGAGACACCGTACATTTGAATATAGAAGAAGACCCCATTTCAACGGCGGGGTTGCAAAATATGATAGGGGGATCATCAAAATAGTGTTTTGGATTATTTTAACATCGACCAAGATGCAATATGTATATAGTGAGACGGAATCGATTGAGGAATTTTTGAACTCCGTTCCCACAAGGCGCGCAGTTATACAACATCTAGAAGGGATCCTGAGCTATGCTCCTGATGAAAATGACGCTAGCTTATTAAACTTGATATCTGAACAAAATTGGTGGTAATAAAATAATCGATAAATTTGTTTTACATTAGAAACATCACCAGATTTCCAGAAACCTTAAGCATCCAACGGATGTAGCTAGGTAGTTTAGAAATTGGATTACTTTGATTTTTGCCTTTCTTTTGATTTAAAGCAGTGTTCGCAAATAGTTGGTTATTGGCGAACCGATAAAATTATTTCTTTAAACAATTGATTTTTTTGCGTGCCAAACTAATTCCGTAAAATATTTGTTTTTTTTTTGGTGTAATATTAAAGATCAGTCAGCATCGGGCCATAATACGCCAGATTTTCACTTTTGTTTTTCAACGCAAATTTTTTAAGATGAATGTTATTATCTCTGAGTCGGGTTCAATATCTTAGATCCTAATTATTTTTATAATATTCATCTGTAAAAATAGAAACTCACAACGATTTGTCGAAGGAAAATCTGTGAGTTCAGCTATTGTCAGCTGGCGCGCCAAATTATCTGTTAAACGATAAACTTTCAGCTAATCGCATTTTTCTGCTATTTTGATTAGTTCTTTAAAAACTGCGACCAGAAAAATAAAAATTTCCGCACAATTTAAATATTTTATTTGAGAAATTAAACTCAACAGTCATACAAATAAGAATACATCGACAAATCTGTATGTTCCATTTGGTGCTGGAGGTGTATGGAAAACCAAAATTGGCAAATCTACTTTTTGATTTATGTTATCGACCATAATATCATTAGTATAGTTCCAAAATACAACCATACCGTTGGGCATGTTTCAGCTCAAAGGCCGAAAAAAATTTTCAGGCCATGAAATAGTAAATTTTATATTAGGAACTATTTGTAATATCTACAACATATTTCAGATATAAAATTTAACTAAAATCTATCAACAAAAAGTATGCTTGTTACATTTGAAATCTGAATTGGCCAATATTTCTTAAATTTAAGCCCAGGTTTAAATAAGAAATCTGACCCCAGATGATATGGCCGGAGGAATTCATCAGAGCCGGAATTCATTATTTTTCTGGTAGGAACTACTTAAGGAATCGATTTTCAATTTCAAATCTCAGAAGTAAATTTTTATTAAAATCCATCCAAAAAAGTGCCTCCTACTTACATTTTGAGCTTGAGACGTATTAAACTGCTTTGATTGGTCGTTAATGTAAAAACAAAAAAAAAATTGGTGAACCAATTTTTTAATTCATGGTACCAACCATAATATCATTAGTAGTGTTCCGCAATATTTCTTGAACTTGGCTCTTATTTTAATTCAATTTTATATTAGGAACTACTTACTGAATTGACTTAATAACCTAGATATGAAATTTCACTAAACTTTATTAACAAATGTGCGTGTTCCCTTTAGTGCAGCGACTGTAGAAAAGGCCTGGATTGGCTATGTTTAAAAAACCAATTTCTTTTTGGCAAATTTTTTTATTTGATTTAAATTTACCAAAATATAATTAGCAGTGTCCTGGAATATTTGTTGTATTTTGGCCATGTTTTATTTAGGAAACTCAATCCCTGCTCCAAACGAAACTTCTGCGATTAAGCACCAATTCCATTGAAATTTATTATCTGACTTAACCAACATATTTGATGACAAATGAATTAAATTCGGCATACTCAAATGATAAATCGAGGTGACGGGTTTTGAAACATTCCTAGAAAAAATTTCACTAAAAATCTGTTTTCTAACGGATGGTCGTCAACACCAAACTAATTTTATAAAGAATTTTTTTAATCATAAACATAACCAATTTCGAGACTTAAAAACTGTCTTGGATTTTTAAATCAAAACATTCTACTTTTTAAGAAATTTTCAGACTTCGTTCAGGTTAAGCTCTTTTTGACCTGATCTCCTAGTGACAACTCTCATTGGCTATCGGTTTCTTGTAATTAATCCAAACGCAACGTGCTTCTTAATTTGTTGTACAAAATAAACCCAGAACTAAAAATATTTAAGCCAATGAATAAAATACCACAAAACTCGTAAAATTTGCGATAGTTGGTTCACATCAATGTTTGGTTTTTTACTTGTGAAAAAACTAGAATAGAGAATCTGAAAGAAGTGTACAACGGTTTATTGAATTTTGACCAAAAGCAGTACCGAAAGGACACCCACATGACCAGTACTGCTCGAATGAATCTTAGCTAGTGACAAAACAACAGTGTACGAATATGACGTCGAAACTAAGGTGTAATGGCTTTAATTGAAACTTCCTGAAGAGGCAATACCGAAAAAGCTCGTCAAATTCGAAAGAATATGAAGGTTATGCTCAACAGTGAGCTTCGATTTCAATGGCATGGTATGCTAAGAGTTCTTCCTATTAGGCAGTAATAATAATTAGTACTACCTGAAATTACACTTCGCTGCATGTTCGTAAATGTTTGCCCTTAAATGCCACGGCATGCGACTTCTTCCTGTTCCAAAAACTAAATTGCCGAAAACCTCTTCGACAGCCAACAATTAACTAAGCATCCAATATAGCTAATTGTCATGATACGTTAGGGACAAATAAACTTGTAACAACTGGAGATCAATCCCGCGAAGTTCAAAAATCCCTCGATTTTTTTATCAAACCATATATATATTTTATCTCCTAGCAGTTTTCTTTCAAGCTTTCGTTCAAATTGAATTCATGCTTTACCATTTGCCAGCATTTTGATATTTAAGATTCATCAAAGCTTAAAAACGTCTTGTCAATTTTTTTGTTAGAATAACTGCGAAAAAGGTCGATTTTTAAAAATCAAATCTTTTTTGGCGTGCCGGACAAATTTCTAAACGTGCCAAGTTTGACAGGCGTGCCACACATATTTGCAATCACTGATTAGAGGCACTTAAGTTCGGACTTCATACTTCAGAAACTAATTAACGTCTTATCATTTTGAGTTTGGTCACTGGTGGCATTATAGGAAAGCGTCCATCCAAACTTATATAACCTTATAGTGGCAGGTTCTCGGAAATACTTTATTTTGTAGCGGCTCACTCATTCATTCTATGCCACAATGTATCAACTGCATACATTGGCGTCCGAATTGACCCAATCACCACTTCAACATTATCATCACTTCACATACACTCACCATACCCCATGCAATAAACAGCTCTTTGAATTGGGTCATTTCCCCTTATTAAATCTTCTGCACCAGTCGCAGCATGACCAGTGCCCTTTTTATAATTCAGGTACAAAAATTTAGCTTTTTATCATCATTTTACTTTAATCGATTTTGTCACCAATTTCTTTTTCAATTGCTATACTCGATAATCCATCCAACCTTTTTTGAGATATACTAGATGTCAAGTTGTTTTTGATTATTTTCAGTTTGGAATATAATCATTCACCACTTGCTACGGAAACTAGAAGACTTAAAAGTATCCGTAAAGCAATCGTTAGGTTCACAAATATATTCTCTGTGCTTCTCAAACTGTGGGCCATAGCCCACTAGGAAGGAGAGGAACTGTTGCCAGGGTGCTTTAAAATATCGCCTTAATATTATAGATATAAACCGCATAATCGCACGCATCGCACACAAATTTCTAAATCTGCCTATTATCAATGACCGCTGCTGTTTTCTGGGCTGTTAATGGTTTTTGTAAGGTATGTGATGTGTATGTATATCAATTCCACAAAAACAGGGATTTTGATAGGCAACTTCTTCTTCTTTAATGAACATGAACAGAAATTTTAGATCGCAAACCTTGATCTACAGGACAAAAAAATCATGGTTAAAATTTAGTCCTTTTATAAAGTAACAACATTTTAAATTCTCGGCAATTTTGGAGCTAAATTTGAATTAAAACTATCTGAACTTCGGTCTATGAAAATTTGAGAAATTGGATATTGAAAATGTACGTATTTAGTATATAATTTTAAAAAGCTAGTCGTACCTTAATTCTGTTTATGAATTTCGTTCTTAATTAAATTTGAAATTTCAAATGTCAGCTTGTCAAATTTGGCTTCAACAATTTCAATTTGATTAAATTGTATATCAGATTAATGTTGAGAATTCCAAATCAAAAATTTCACGATTCTAATGCCGAGTTTTTTGTATAGAGAATCCAATACCGATTTTCAGTAAAATGGTTGATTACCGAAATGTTGGTAAATTTTTGGAATGAGCTATATTTTTCTATACTATGGCGCGTTCCGTTTTTTTTTTTTTTTTGGAGAACTCATCATGAATAAAATTTCAAATTTTGGATATAAAATTGCTAAGGGGGCCAAAGCTTTAAAATTGGCTGATTACGTTGAAAATTGCAAATTTTCAGAAGAATATATTAAATCCAAGTTTCGTTTTAATTAGTAAAAATAATGTGACACAAAAATTAAAAACGAACCAAATTCGAGTCGGGTTGGCGGTCAAATTAGAAAAAATTGCATAAATTAATTTTGACAAATTTAGAATAGTCGTAAGCTCAAAAATGTTTATCTTTAACTTTAGTTTAGTCATTTCGGAAACTGTTGTGCTCCAATCATATGTACAGCTAAACTATTATTCAGTTTCTGAGTTTTCACAGCTACATCTAATTTTTAATAGTTCCTTATGTAAAATCCTCTCATATTTTTTAAAATCAAACTTAATTTTCTGGGATTTTACAATTTTTGCGTATATGAATATTTTTACCTGTAAATCGGATAAAGCTGAAAGAATATTTTGGTTTGGTAGAACGTTTTTTAATTTTTTTTAAATTGGCGCGACACCGATATGAGACATCTGATGTGATTAAACACGAATGCCCAAAATGCTAACTGCAAATTCATTATTATTCAATAAAATTTTTGGGAGTCCTGGATTTTATTTTTTCGATTTCGGGGGCCGCAGTATTAAAAAGTTTGAGAAGTACTGCTCTAGTGTATTCGAGTAAATGTATTGTAATATAAACAATGGATCTTAGTATTAGTAGTACATAGTACAATTTTTCATTGGGCCCTTTAAATTTTTAATTCGTTAAATAGTTCTACCGCAAAAATATCTTTGTCATCACTATCGGTTAACATATTGTCTAACGCGTTACAATGTGCTTTTAGTTCCTCATCATTCGATTTACAAAATCCTTCAACATCGGCTCAAAACTGAAAATTATTGATATGAGCATTTATGACCTCAAATCTTTCATCTAACGAATTAAGTACAGTAGCCAAACGAAATTTTAAATTTATATTGTGGAGCACTGGGAGTTTCGTCGTAGCATTCGTAATCAAAAAGCCTTTTTCTACGGCTTCGCAGAGCATTATCTTTAAGCTGAAAATTAATTCTAAATCAGTTACTAATTCTTTTGCAGTTTCTGGAACACGATTGAAACGTTCATCCGTTCGCATTTGTTTAATGTATACGAAGTTAACTTATTTAAGTCCTGATTTCCTCATTTATATTTTGGTTGGGATTTTGGATAATTATTAGTATTTTAACCACCAATCTCGACGTTTTGAGAGGTGAAATTGTTTGTATTTTTTAGTGCACTCTAAGAAAAATAGTGTAATTTTACGTTTATAATAAATGGCAACTTGATGCCATTTATAAAGAGGGTAAATTTACCTTAGTGCGTAAAATAAAATATTTTACGCAAAAAGTCGTAACTAAAAAACACAAAAAAATGAGTATTATTACTGCAAAAGTTGTGCAAATTTTACCCAGAGATGTAAGTAGTTTGTCGTACAAGTATGACCGAGAATGTAAATTTACCGAATAATAGGTGTAACATTTATTTTAAGTCGTAAATAATTTAGTGGAAAAGTTCGACCCCAAACGTAAATTTCCGCAGGAAATGTGTAAGTTTCATTAAGACTTGTACGCAAATAGATGCAGAATTATGCGTTTTAATGTAAGTTTCATAACAGAATCATCCAATATCAGCGTACATTTACGGCAGATCCTGTAAACCTAAATGAATTTATACGCTAATTTAAACCATTCACAGCGGAAAATTATGTTAGAAATTTCAATTGCATTCCACCATTTACATCTATACTGTATAAATACGAGTACCTATATCGCATTTGATCTTAAATTCATTTTAATTTGTTTCGCAGTTTACATAATTCTACTTGAGATCGTTAGATGTTTTTTATTAAATTTATTTTTTTAAAATTCATGCTACTTATTTTAAAAAATCTATTTATTTAACCCTATAGGCCACCAAGGAGGGCCATTGACGTTTACATAATGTCCTGAAATGGGAATCATAATAAATAAAACACAGATAATTTGTAGTTGATTGATTGAAATTTGTACTGTTCTCGTATTTGTAAATACAAATATTTATTAAACAAACTAAACTCTATATTTAAAATAATAATCCACATAGTTTCAAATAATTAATATTTAAAAAAAAAATTAAAAAAATAATAAAAATTAAAATATTTGTTTTAAAACAATTTAACTAATTGTCTTCAATACTATTTAATTTCAAAATTAAATTATTTATTTTGGAAAAATTATTCATATGCTTCTTAAATCCACGTACGTTAGAAGCGTAATGTTGTAAAAAATAACGAACAAAAAATTCCATGGTTTGAGAAATTAGTTTCGGATATAACATATTAAAATTATAAAAATATGCTATTATGAGAGCCATAAGATCCACAAAATTTTCATTTTGATAGCATCCTACCATACAATGTTCAATAAATGTATAGCATGTAGTCTCCTCACCTTGAATAGAACTTTCTGCAAACAAAATAAAATTATTATTCGAAATAAAAAAAAATCGTAAAGTTAAAGCATACTTAAGAGTCCCATCCAGGGAGTATTAGCTGAGCAGGATTCCTTTATATTTTCTAAAGATGCCCCAAACTGCAAAAAAAATTAGTAATGTTGTTTTAACCGGTTAAGTTTTATCATAGATCGTAGTATATTAGAGATGAGACATTCAGTACAAAAAATAAAAAAGACTAGGAACCCCCGCCCCCCCCCTTCCCCCATTTCTTATATAGGGTAGCTTTGCATTACATGTAGCAGAGTATATTTCTATAGCTTATAATTTCTGTATAAACCGGCACATTAAAGTTAAAATATTTACATATAATTTATATGCTAAATATTTACGTATATATATATCAAAAAAACGCTATATATTGCATCCGGGGATGGGGGGGGGGACCCTCTTTTTGTCTCATATTTTTGTACTGACTGAATCATCAATAATATGGGATTATCTTTGGTTTTATGAACAAAATATATACCTCAAAAATGTTATACAGAAGTGTGGAATCTTCGTTGAAATATACAAAAATACATTTAATAACGTCTATTTCATCCATTTCACCTTTCATATATTTTGAAATTTCTTTTTTGTTTGACGAATTAAAAAATTTTAATAATGTGTTTTTTTTTATGTTGACTCGGCGCTTTAATGTTGTAAGGTTTATATTCATTAATTCTTCGAAATGTTGGAAGATTATAATTTTCTCGAAAAGAAACGGCCATTCTTTTTTAATATCTTCAATGCTCGGAACATGTTTTCTGTCATTAAGATATTTTCGCTGCACTGCAAAACAATCTTTCATTAACTTTAAAGCTGTGTCTCGATCATCAGATGTTTTATTCTCCTTTTTATATAACGTTTGCAAAAACGTTTGTTTTGACTTCATGCCGTCCACAGTTTCGCCACAAGGCACTTTATTCGGTTGCCAGTTTGCGCATGTCTCTTTTAGCACATTGGTTTTTTTGCGCTCGTTTACTGGCACATCTAAGTCGAGCTCTGACAATATCCGTTTAGGTGAACGATTCAAAAAGCCGTTTCTGTTTTTCATAATGGTTATTAGCGGTACTGGTAAGCTGGAAATAATGTTTTGGTCCTTGTCTCTATGAATTAGTGAATCTGGATATCTTGATGCAATTTTTTGTGCCACTGTCCGAATTATTGACATTGGTATAAAATGTGATATGCAACGCAGTTCATCGACTAGAAGGTTTGCCAAGCAATTTAACCGTTTGCCAAGAATTTGTTTATTTTTGAACATTGTCGTAATATCCGACGGAATTTTGTCCCATGGTATAACAAAATTAGAAAAAAGTAATGCACTATGAGCATTTTGTGATGATGATGAAGATGAAACGACTGAATTGGGATTGCTTAGAGTGTCGTCCATCGAGAAGTTGAATGTAGTTGTTGTATGATTATTTGAATCGCTAGCAATCTCAATTGGATGTAATATTTCTTCATTTGTATGTATAGTAACTAGGTTATTTGGAGAATTCTTGAAATGGATAAATTCATGGATTTCTTGTGTATTTGATTTCGACCGACTACGGTGTCCGTGTTGCTGATATCAGTATTAATCGTCGTATTGGTTGATTCGAAATTAAACCTTATATGTGGCACCCATTGTTCTGAATCCTCAAGAATAATAAAGATACTCTTTTCTTTCATATAATACTCAAGAGTACGGTTGTCGCAAATTTCCGTACCGTCCGATTCCAAAGCAATAGTTGAACCTTTCAATCCATAATTATTAGCTAAATAATGAAACAATAAACAAAATTATTTAAAATTTGATTATGTATTGATTAATGAAATAGAATACTACTTTACCTTCCTGTACCAAACTGTCAATTGCAGGTAACGCGAAAAAAGATTTTTTGAGCGATCGATTTTGGCTCCAAATTTTTATTAGATATTCCTTTTCCATTGTATCAATAAAATTTATGTTTAATCAATCAGCAAACGTGTTTTTTATTAAATTAATATTATTTGTAGTATACTGTTAGTTTATTAAATTAAAAATTATATTTTGAAATTTATCATAAAATTCATTATGGTTTAAGTTTTATAAACAATATATTAATTAGTATTATTGAGGTATAGTTATATTTATAAAGTTAGAGGGTATATTTTTGATTGAATATAATTTTGATATATCTTGCAGTCTAGCCTAAAATAGGCGTGGACATAATATCATTAAAATTACAAAGTTGGAATATATTCCCGGTTGTTGCGATCCGATTGATTGGAAGAACCCAATAAATTATTATAAAAACAGATTTTAAAGACTGTCAAGATTTATGCAATTATAATCATTCAAAGATTAACCATTTTTTATTAAGCGTCAAATAATGTGAAACAAATCGGTAAGCTGCAAACCAAAATTTTTATTTTTGTTTTTTAAATAAATCATATAATTTTGAAATTCTAATTTAATTTTAATGAATATAATAATAAAACATGTTTTAACTGATTTTAAATTGTTTTTAATAAACTGGAAATGCTACTAGATGCTTATATGTAATCTGATCCATAATAAAGTTTTTGATATTGGTATAATTTTTTAATTGAGTTTATATAAAGAAATATTATCGAGTTAACTACAACATTTTTATAATCTTATTATTAAATTAAATGCTTATAGAAAGTGTTCATCAATAAATGAGGTTGATGGTGAAAAAAAATATTTTCTTTTTTGTTTCAAAACGTTTAATGGTTTTCTTAGTAGTATCTTTTCAATCGAACACAACGAATAGGACCCATCCTCAATACAATTTTCATAGAGAACAGTGCAATCATTATACCACATCTTAATCGTTTTGCCATAAAAAATCGCTTTATCGTAAGAATGATTCAAAAAAATGGCTTTAATATTTAATAATTCAATTATCCCTAATTCGTCGCAATTTATTAAAACAAAATAATTTTCTTTGTAAACTAAATTTAGGTAAGTTATTTGTTTTGTTACAAAGCAAAATCCTTCAGGCAAATTAAAGTTAAACATGGATGGTAACAAATTTTCGACTTTATTACAAATAATATTAATTTGAAATCGATCTTCGAACAAACCGGCTTGCATTATTTGATGAGTTTTTGCAAGGGTTAATGTTAAATTCTTAAAATTTCTAGCCACTTTTGCTAATGTTTTAAAATATTTATTTTTTTGTTCGAAAATCATTGTCCATACGTTTTTAAGAGGTCCAAATTTTTGGATAAGTTCTGGGTAATGATACACATAATGATGTTTAGGTCGTAATTTTAGAAGAGGAAAACTATCTTTTCTATACTCATAATAGAGATCAATAAAATAAGCAAGTAAAGCTATTTGACTTGTTGATATTTCAGACGCACATATAATTCGGCACATTTCTATCATTACTGATAGAAATTTCCACACAACATCGGAATGGTCATTTACATTGTTTAATAAAACTAATGGCATCATAATTAGAAGGTGATAAATCTCGTCAGCTTTTCCTGGGATTTTCACCATATTTGGTTCAATGTTTGGAAAGGACAAAGAAAGTTTAAACTCTTTTCTTAAAGATGAAAGTGCAAGATTGATAGCATCAAAAGAAACAATTTTATGTTTGACGAAATGTTGTAAAATACTCATTAAATCATAAGGTATAATTCCTTTAAATAGATCATGTGCTAAGCACGGTGGAAGTCCTGGATTACAGATATGAAAATTTGGAAGCTGATTGAAAACGGATTCAATTTTAACCCCATTATTAGACTCATTTCTTATTATTCCTGCAACATCATCGATATGGCTTTTAACAGTTCGTGTTCTTAGTGGTGTTAAGTTATATTTCAACAAATTGTCTCTAGTATAATAGCACCACCGACAAACAAATTCCGATGTGCTGAAATTTTCAATAAAACCGCCTATTTGATGGCTACCTAAATTATCACCACAAATCGCAAATAAACTACCGCAAATTTGTTTAGAGATTTTTGATAAATTATCATAAACTTTGATACCAGATTTTTCAAATATAAGAAGGTCTTCCAATAAAGGCTCTAAAATTTTATTAAATCCAAATTTTTTAATGAGAGTTTCCTTGCACAGAAGTATTAGATGAATATTATGAACTTGAGATCGGTACTTTGTGTTAAGGTTTCCTATTAACATATAAATCCCAATCAGTTTGTGTTTTTTCCTCGACGACCCCAAAGGATTACAATTTTCAAAGGCATCTTGGAATAATATAATCTCTACGTTATTTTTTTTGATAAAACTCGTTATTTCGATACAATGTACCATCGTTATAGTCCATAAAAATATTTGGTTTTGTTTGTTTCTTTTCATGAAATAAACTGAAAAATACAGAATCCGACATTAATGATTTAATTGTTTCTAATATGGGCACGTAGTGAAAATGACAGACATTATGATAGTTGTCAATTCCTAATACAATTTTCCGTGGTGCAACATAAGAAGCTTTATTTTTCATAAACTCCTCACGTTTATATGAAGAAGAAAAAATTCCAATATTTGCTAAATTTTGTTGTATTAACTCATTATTTAAATTTTGCTTGTCAAGTAAATCAAAAATTTCTTCATATATGAACTGTAAAGCGGCATCTGACACCTTAAACCTAAATTTAAGTTTAGTAAACAAATTTTCAAATTCATTTTTTGTTGGGGTACAGATATGACTTAAACTAGTTTTTTCAGATATAGAACAATTTTTACCATTTAAAACCATATCGGAACCAATATGATTTAAATTAACGGTTTTTGAAATCGAAAAGTTCTCACTCTGTAAAACTACTACTTCAGAATTTCCCGGTAATCTGCTATTATGTTTTCGGTGTATATGCGATTTTAATGAAGATATATTTAAAAATGATTTGGAACAAGGTACCATTTGACATTTAAATGTCCGGTTAACATTTGATGTTGTATTCAAAATACTTTTTTTTTTAGTGCATATTTTTGGATGGCTTCTAAAGCAGTGCGATTGAAATGTTCGATAAATTGAAAATATTTTTTTACATTTTTTTTCTAAGCAGATAAACTGTATATTGTTTTTACACCTATGCGTATATAAAAGATTATTATACTCGTGTATAAAATTAAAATTTAACCTACAATAAGCACACTTAAACATTATAATAAATTGTAACAATAATTAAACAACTGTAATATTCAATTTATTATTGTTGCAATAAAAGCAAACTAAACTTACATCTAAATCTTAACACTACAATAAAATCAGTTTAGACTTATTTTTTTTTACACGTGCTTTGTATTAAAATAAATTATACAAAACTTGATTCAGAATATCATTATATTTACAATTTTTATATAAACACCTTATTTCAAAAATAGTAATTAATTTGTTTGTCAATATTCTTAAATTATATTTATTTATTTTATTTATCACCATATACACATATTATATTATGCCACTCTTGTTTATACAAATAAGTATCACTTGTTTTCACGAAAAATAAAATGTAAATGACAATAATAACCGTTAATTGAACTTCATCTAATATGTTTGTAAATTTACATCGTTTTTATGAATTTTTTACGTCCTTAAGCTTAAATTTACATAGTTGTTTGAACACGATTATACAATAAATTGAAATTTACGACTTTTAATGTAAATTTTACATATTGAATGTAAATTTACGAATTTTCATGTAATTTTAATTGTAAATAGGCGCCATTTAGAGTAATTTTACCGATTTGCAGGTAATTTTTTTTTCTTGCATCTTTTTGGTTTAATTACAAGCATTTGCAGTAAATTTAGAACGAAAATGTTCTAAAATTACGAATATTATTATGATAAAACTACGACTTACCTTTTCGATTTTTTAGAGTGTGTGTTTACTGTTCTCACACGACGAGTATTGAAACTATTACTATTATGATGTTTCGATGTAGTTTGAAAACGAGTTGCAGTTCATAGAAACAGAGTTGAGTTAGGTTTTCGTTGAGCTATTTTAAACTCGATGAAACTAGTGTAATCGAGTTAAGTTGACATTCAAAATTTCTAATGAAAAATATTTTTTTAGTAGTAGAATTTGTTAGGAAGCGTGAGAAGAATTGTCAGCGCCCCTAATTATTCGGCGCCCCTATGCGAGGCATAATCTGCTTAGTGGTTACGCAATATAAAACAAAATAAATAAAATTAATTCATCTCAGTTTTTAGTCTCGTCTCGGATTTTAAAGCGACAACACGTCGCTCGTGGTATTGGCCGACAACCACAAATTGTGTGTCAACAATATAATTGTGGTGATTAAATAAAATTAATTATTAATTGAATAAATTCATTTTTAATAAAATTAATTTAAAATACAGTTAATTAATTTAATAAATAAATTAAATTAAACAAAAATAAATCTAAGTGTACAAAATTATTTTTAAAGTGAAAATATATTTTATGCACTTTAATTTATAATAGTAATTTGGGCTAAACTGTAGTTTCAAGTTGCGATAGCAACCACCCAAGTAACAATGAAATCTCTTTTTAGCTTCTACAGCTAAATTTTGTCACTTTTTTGGTCACAGTGACCAGTTTCTATGACTAAATAGTTTGTAGCTATTTAGCATTATTCATATGTCATAAAAACGTTTCTTTGACCAAAAATATAGCTAATTTTCTAATATGACTAAAAAGTATTTGTACGGGCAATTTAACCATAAAAAAATATATCACAATAGTCACTACAACAGCAATTTGGCTTTATAGCAAATAAGTCATCATAAAAGTTATTATGCTATAAAATTGCTAATTTGCGTTTATGCGGGTAAATAAGCCAGAAAATAAAATAGCACTATAGTGACCACAGTAAAACGTTAGTCATAACAGCAAACAAGTCATCTCAAAAGATATTATGCTATATTATTACTTTGGTGGCAGCTAAGGAGCCAAAATGATTATATATCATTGATAGAAGTTATTTGGTTATTTTAGCAAATTAGCTATTTGGAGAACATAATTTTTAACATCAATTGTTCACCAAATAGGTAGTATAATATTAGGCACATACTTACGCATAATGAATGGCGGACATTGCTTACCGTGAACAAGTTGTATTTTGCAACGTATTTAGTCATACGGAAAAGTATAAATGCTATTCGGCAAATCCCGTGACAAAATAGCAATTTTCATAGCATTTTGTTTATCAGAATAGCTAATTAATTATAGAATAACTAATTTGCATCCTACGTGACCATTTCGTCATATTGACATTATTCCCTCAGATACAGCTATTATGCCATGGCCATTTTGATAAATTATTTGTTTAATGACAATAAGTGAATGTATAGTGAATAGCCATTTAATCATACGCCCAAGCTGTTTTGCTTTCCCTCCGATTCATTTGGTATAAATGCTATTTGGTAAATTTTGTGACAAAATAGAATTTTTTTTTTGCATTATTGTCTCAAGAATAAATAATTAGCTGTAGAATGAATATTTAGCATTTTACGTGAATATTATGTCATATTGACATTATTGCTTCTGCTACTGCTATTATGTCATGGCTGCCATCTTTTTCCGCTATTATGTCATCACTGCCATCTTTTCCCGATTTTTGCATTATTTATTTTCTTAATTTGCTTCGCTTTTCTATGTCGTACATAGAAAAGAAATACATTTTCAGTCCTATCTTTCAATTCCCTATCGAATGAATTTACAAAGTATCTCTAATTATCCCATATTTTGGAATTTGTTCAAGAAATATATTTTCTAGTTACAATAAATAAGACGTATTTCTGCGGGGCGTTATGCTTTTTAAACCTACTTTTAAAAACTAACTGATGAAACATTCTTCCCAACTAATTTTGGGTCGACATATGATGCCCTTATTTATTATTTCATTATTCATAATGCATACCTTAACATAAATATATTAGATGTTAAAAATAATGTAAAATGTCAATACAAAAACAAAATAACTATTTTATAAAATATGCTTTTATAAAAGTTATTTTGCTATTTTTCAAAACAATTTAATTTTTGTATATCCATTTGGTCATTTTAGCATCTTAGCCATGTAAAATACTTGTTTGATTAAATGGCTACATGAAACTCTATTATGCAAAATAATTATTTTGACTTTCAAATGACTAATTTTCGATAAATGCTATTTTGCCATGAATATATCAAATTAGCTATAAAACCTATTTAGCTATGTAAATGACTATTATACTTTATAGCAATTTAGATGAGCACACAGCATTATAGCTCAAAAATTTAGCATTTGTGAAAGCTAAAATCATTCCCCACATTGGTCAACGTGACACAGCATTTATAGCAATGCTATTTAGCCCACAAAAACTAGTAAGCATGACCAAATTTTAGACACAAATTGTTACTTGGGAAGTTTAAAACTTTATTATTTAAAATTGTAAAACTTTGAAATTTTAAACTTTAAAATATTAAAACTTGAACACTTTAAAATTTTAAAACGTTAAAATTTCAAAACTTAAAAATTTTAAAATGTTTAAACTTAAAAATTTTATAACGTTAAAACTTTAATAGAAGTTTTAAAGTTTTAACGTTATAAAATTTTTAAGTTTAAACATTTTAAAATTTTTAAGTTTTGAAATTTTAACGTTTTAAAATTTTAAAGTGTTCAAGTTTTAATATTTTAAAGTTTAAAATTTCAAAGTTTTACAATTTTAAATAATAAAGTTTTAAACTTCCCAAGTAACAATTTGTGACTTTATAAATTTAAAACTTTAAAATTTAAAACTTCAAAATTTATACACTTTAAAACTTTTAAATTTTAAAACTTTAAAACATTAAAGATTAAAAACTTCAAAATTTTGGAACGTCAAAATTTTGAAACTTTTAAATTGTTATATACTTTATAAATTTAAAACTTTAAAATATTTAGACACTTTAAAACTATAACATTTTAAAAGTTTATAACTTTAATATTTAAAATTGTAAAACTTTAAAATTTTAAAACGGTTAAACTTTAAAAATTTAAAACTTAAAAACTTTGAAACTTCTAAACTTTAAAATTTTAAAACCGCAAAACTTTAAAATTTTTAAACTTTATAACTTATAACTTTTAAATTTAAGCACTTTAAAACTTTAAAATTTTAAAATTTTAAAACTTTTTGAACTTTAAAACTTTAAAACTTTAAAACTTTAAAACTTTAAAACATTAAAACTTAAAAACTTTAAAACTTTAAAACTTTAAAACTTTAAATCTTTAAAACTTTAAAACTTTAAAACTTTAAATCTTTAAAACTTTAAAACTTTAAAACTTTAAAACTTTAAATCTTTAAAACTTTAAAACTTTAAAACTTTAAAACTTTAAAACTTTAAAACTTTAAAACTTTAAAACTTTAAAACTTTAAAACTTTAAAACTTTAAAACTTTAAAACTTTAAAACTTTAAAACTTTAAAACTTTAAAACTTTAAAACTTTAAAACTTTAAAACTTTAAAACTTTAAAACTTTAAAACTTTAAAACTTTAAAACTTTAAAACTTTAAAACTTTAAAACTTTAAAACTTTAAAACTTTAAAACTTTAAAACTTTCAAACTTTAAAACTTTAAAACTTTAAAACTTTAAAACTTTAAAACTTTAAAACTTTAAAACTTTAAAACTTTAAAACTTTAAAACTTTAAAACTTTAAAACATTAAAACTTAAAAACTTTAAAATTTTAGAACGTTAAAATTTTAAAACTTTAAAACTTTAAAACTTTAAAATTTTAAAACTTTAAAACTTTAAAACTTTAAAACTTTAAAACTTTAAAACTTTAAAACTTTAAAACTTTAAAACTTTAAAACTTTAAAACTTTAAAACTTTAAAACTTTAAAACTTTCAAACTTTCAAACTTTAAAACTTTCAAACTTTCAAACTTTAAAACTTTCAAACTTTCAAACTTTCAAACTTTAAAACTTTAAAACTTTAAAACTTTAAAACTTTAAAACTTTAAAACTTTAAAACTTTAAACCTTTAAAACTTTAAAACTTTAAAACTTTAAAACTTTAAAACTTTAAAACTTTAAAACTTTAAAACTTTAAAACTTTAAAACTTTAAAACTTTAAAACTTTAAAACTTTAAAACTTTAAAACTTTAAAACTTTAAAACTTTAAAACTTTAAAACTTTAAAACTTTAAAACTTTAAAACTTTAAAACTTTAAAACTTTAAAACTTTAAAACTTTAAAACTTTAAAACTTTAAAACTTTAAAACTTTAAAACTTTAAAACTTTAAAACTTTAAAACTTTAAAACTTTAAAACTTTAAAACTTTAAAACTTTAAAACTTTAAAACTTTAAAACTTTAAAACTTTAAAACATTAAAACTTAAAAACTTTAAAATTTTAGAACGTTAAAATTTTAAAACATTGAAACTGTTATACTTTATAAATTTAAAACTTTAAAATCAACTTTTAAACTTTATAAATTAAAGAACTTGAAACAAACTTTAAAATTTTAAAACTTCCAAATTTTATACCTTAAAACTCTAAAATAACTTTGAAATTTTGAAGTTTTACAACACTTTAAAATTTAAACACTTTAAAATTATAAAATTTTAAAACATTTAAACATAAAAATTTTTAGATGTTAAAACTTTAGAACTTCTAAATTGTAAACTTTAAAATTACAAAACTTGTAAACTAAAATAATTTTAAACTTTTAAATTTTAAAACTTTAAAACTTTAATACTTTAAAATTTTAAACTTAATAATTGTAAAATTTTAAAAATTTAAAACTTTAAAACTTTTAACTTTAAAACATTAAAGCTTACAAATTTTAAAATTTAAAACTTTAAAATTTCAACATTTTTAAACTGTTATACTTTATAAATTTAAAACTTTTAATTAAACTTTAAAATTTTAAAACTTTACACGTTATTACTTTAACATATATTTCCAAAGTTTAAAACTTTTTTATTTTAAATTATAAAACTTTAAAATTTTAAAACTTTAAAACTTTATAAATTTAAAATTTTAAAATAAGTTTGAACATTTAAACACTTTTAAACTTTTAAACTTTAATAATTTAAAACTTTACAATTTTACAACTTTAAACCTTAAACACTTTAAAACTTTAACATTTTCAAAGTTTAAAACTTTATTATTTAAAATTGTTAAACTTTAAAATTTTAAAACGTCTAAACTTTAAAACTTTATGACTTAAACTTTAGACCTTTAAAACTTTAAAATTTTAAAACTTTAAAACATTAAAGCTTAAAAACTTAAAAATTTTAAAAAGTTAAAATTTTGAAACTTTTAAATTGAAAAAATACTTTATAAATTTAAAGCTTTAAATCAAACTTTAAAATTTTACAACTTTAAATTTTAAACAATTTAAAACTTTAACATTTTAAAAGGTTGAAACTATATGATTTGAAACTGTAAAATTTTAAAACGGTTAAACTTTAAAAATTTTAAACTTAAAAATTAAAACTTTAAAACTTTAACTTTAATTTAATAAATGGCGGAAATCATTTGAATAAGTAGCTGATATTAATTTTATTTGTTATCTTTGGTCGTCTCTGTGCTACTGGTTTATAACTCTTAAATGGAACTTAAATTAATAATAATTACGATTTTCAGAAGTGACCAGAAATCGGACCCAGCAAACTAATAAATGTTATTTAAGAATGAAGTTGTTACTACAAATTTTAAACTTAGATAGTTACTTAGATTTAGACAGCGCTTAATCATATTGCAACAACAAAGGTCGGGAGGCGGGTTAAATTTAAACTTAATTGGTTGAGGGTATGATTAGTTATTTAAAAATCAAGCAATCAATTAAAAACAGCCGGAGGAAATATGGTGGTGGGAAATATATACGGGGTAATTATTAGCTAATTATTGACTATAGGATGCCAAGGATGGAAAGCAGTTTTTAGAAAAAATTTACTAAAGTAATGATTAGAAAAAAATGTAACTACTATCAATTAACCGTCAAGGTGTTTGTAACCGGGTGGATCTCAATCTTATACTAACAATCCTATCCAATCATTCCAAGTAAATGTAAAAAAGAGTGTACGGTGGGCACGGGGTCAACAATTTTTAGAATATTTTACTCTAGTAAAAAAAATGTATATTTAACGGAACAAATTGGAGTCCCGATGATTGTTACTCCGTCCTCATTTTCTTGGTAAAATTAATCTATTTAAATCAAAATAGGCACAAATCGACCAAAATAAGTTCAAAATCATGCTTGGGGTTACATTTAATAATAATTGGTTCTTCATATTTTTTCGCGGAATCTGAATTAATCCCTAAGGAGCATATTTCGTTATGAATAATGAAAAAATGTTAAACAAACAAATTTTTTATTATATCTAAGTTGATTACTTAGCAGTGCAATTTTATCTTAGTGTATAGATTTGGATTTCGATTGGGGAAATTAGAAGCCATATAATTTGTGATATACTTGTAAGCTGTCTAGGCTATATATAGTAAATAAACAAGTTTATTATATTATAATAAACCTGTTTGTTTGCTGTAACCTAGACAGCTTACATTGTTAATTATGTATTAATAGGTTCTACTAAATTTATAATTATAATTAAATCAATCTTTTCTATAATACCACCATACATGAACATAAAATAAAGATGAATTAGGTACTAATCCATTTAACATATTACGAGTATTGTTTTACAACTAAGCATCGAAAATATACTTAATGTCAATGCGAGAGAAAATATTTTATAACTTTTAAAGCTATTAAGGGTTAATTCCCTAGTTTTCAACACGCATACATATATGTACAAACATATCCAAAAAATAATTACGATAAATTCGTTTTTTTGTATGATAAATTTTCTTCTTGCCAAATTCTTGTTATTCTACCATTAAAATTACGTTTATTTCATTCTATCGTTGTTATCATCATCAATATCAACATCATGTATATAATTAGAAGTTGAGAAATGACATAATCTTATTGATAAGAGTATACTGTATACATATATCTACTCTAAAGTAAATATATAATTAAAATTAAATATATTTAGTACGAGTATATAATAGGAAAGAGCGATACTACATATAAATGATCATATAATGAGATTGATAAGATTATCAGGCAACATAAAAAAGTCGACAGAAAACAATTTTTTCCTTCCTTTTTTGGAATTGGAATAAAAAAATTGCCTCAGGAGTGTTGAAAAATTAAATTGATCAAATGGAAACGAATGAATGGTACAAAATAATTAGAGTATGGCGTTTTTCATTGGATGTGTTATTTAAAGAATTTTTTTTTTTTAATGAAAATTGATTGAACCCATTCTATTTTTTGTGGATATTGAGGAATTTATTTCCAGGCGTTTTTGATAAGCAGTATTGACTGTTATTCCTAGCGGAATTTTAGATAAACGTAAAATTTTCAACAAAAAAAAAAATATATTTGGTCCCGACCTTTTTTAGGGGTTGAAGAAAATGTTTTCTGGGCCTCGGGGTAGTTCGCCGATTTCTATTTTCTTTAATTTTTCTTTAAAGTCCAAATGCTCATAGTAAGCTAGTAAACTCATGCGTGAAATGAAATAGGTAACAATTATATAAGTTCATTAAATTAATGTTTGGTTGGTGTCCTAGGACAACAGCATTTAATGAGAAGGGAACAAATCAACGTTGAAATACTGCCACTCCCTTTCAATTTTAAAATAACAGGATCTGATTATTTGAAACAAAAAATTAAAAAGTTCTACGACTTCTACATCACAATGATATTTTTGAAATACACAACTGAATTTTAATTGTGCCTCAATTACCTTATGATCTTGCACCAAAAAAATTGTGTATTGCTTTCTTTTTGACAGCCAATGAATAGTGTTCATTTGGCGTAATTATGTGAGTATGAAATGGCATTTGTAAACTACCTCAAGCAGCATTCCTCTTAACCAATGCTACCGTCTTTCTAGCAGAAATACAAGATATAGTAACCATCTAGGAGGAAAATCAATGAGCCCAGATAATAAGTATCGTGTACCGACCGGCATATTATTAGGTTCATTAAGAGCCTGAATATTGACTGGTCGCAGTGCGCGGTGGCTGAACGCCCACATCATCAGGGATCAAACACTCTAGATGCTAATTTTTTACAAATTTTCTAATGATTTTTGTAAAATCGAATTTTTCCAGATTTCCCAGGGGAAACTTGAATTAAATTGTTTTGCAGTGATAGCTATTGACAAATCGCTTAAAACTACTCGTCTTCAGATCTGCACATTAGTGGCTCGTTCTATTCCAGTTTTTTGTATTCTTCTGATTTTCCGATATTTTCCGCTATTAGGTGGAACAAGGTTACCCACGTAAGATTATTTTCAAAAGTGTTTATTGCAAATTCTTGTATCCTGTTAACTTTCGGCTGGTAAACCCAAAATATTTTATTTTCGAGTAGAATATAAATAACGCAATCTGCTTTATCGACTTTTTACTTTTGGCTAACTTTAGCAGCGTCTGCGTAAACTACCTTCTCGAAGTTAATTTACAATTTTAAGAGACGAGATCATCAGGGTACCGGGAGGGTCAGAAAACCTTAGACTGAATAACGTGTAGCATGATTTAGGTCTGGGTGACAAAAAAACCATCTCATCTGCTAAACAAATTTATATTGAACGTTGGCAATACATTTTCAGAAAAAATTTTGCAACAATTGTGGCTAAAACGATTACCGTAAGCAGTACAAAATATTCTAGGTACATTCGCTAATGATGTGTCGGTTACTATTTTGGTGAAAAAGGCAGATAAAATATTGACACAATTTGGTACAATTAAAATATCTCTAGAGTCCTTTCATGATATCCATTATATCAAAATTCACAAAGTCCGACTAATCCAAATTCTTATTTCGATCTAGATGCTAAATTCAGTAAGGCCAAATTTAATCTTGTGAAATATGCCCAAAGGATCACCTCGTTCTTTATCGAGGATACGTTTTAACCCAAAATACGACGGGTTTTTACTACAAATTTAAAACCAACGCACGACACTGGTTTTTGGTTTGTAAATTATAAATGAACTTTCCAGTACTAGCAAGAAAACAAATTTTATAATGCTCGTGAAAATTTGACGACAGTTATTGACGAGCAGCCAAATAGACGTCTTTTAATTCTAGATTTAAATACAGGAACTAAATTTTTGGTGGAAACTGTAGTCGATGTTTGAGTATTACCTTTGAAATCAGCCAACATTCTTAAAGTTGTCACAATTCCGGAACACCAATTCAGGCATATAATACCAAAATTCAAAATCTGATATTGGGTTAAGAAGAGTTTTTAAATGGGAATTCATCATTGCGGATCATTAGATTATTAGTGACCTTAAACAGGTCGCAGATATATCTCCAAATTCAAAATATATTTTCAATACTTTCGAATATTTTAAACAGTGTTCTGAGTGATACAACCAATAAACACAAAATTACACATCGTTTGGAAACAAATGGAAATCCTGTTTGCGCCGGACAAATTTAAAAGTGCAAAGTTAGAGTTTGAACTTCTCATGGCTCAAGACATTTGTCGACCAAGTTACAATCCATGGTCATTCTCGTTGCACCTAGTTTTACAGAAAAATTGTAATTGGAGACCATGTGGGGATTACCGAAGTATAAATCGTAAATATTTCATTCTGTATTATTGGGATTACATTTTTGCCCCGTCTACTTAGACGATATTCTAGTTAGCTTTTTAGTCATCAATTCTAACAAATGTGTATTCGCTCTATACGAGACTCTTCGGACTTGGCAGTTGGGGCCGTAATGCAGCCGCTTTGTATTTTCTCTCAACGCTTGAATGAAACTCAGAAATAGTCTGGCATTATAAGCACTTTAAATATCTTCTTCAAGGAAGAGAGTTTATCTTGTTTACAGATCATAAACCATTCATCTAAGCATTTTAACAGAAACCTATAAATAGCAGAAACTGCTATTTAGATTTTATCGGACAATTCATTACCGACATCCAATTTATCCCAGGCATTATCTCGCATTAATCTATCTAATTTCTATTCCCGAAAGCATAGATTATGCTCACATTGCAGTTGCTCAATCCAACGATTCAGAATTCCGGGAAATATTACGTGAAAATATGATTTATTGTGACACTTCAACAACCATGCCAAGACACTTTATTCCAATTTAATAACCTATCTCATCCATCCCCAAAAAGCTTCCTCTAACTAAATTATTGACCAAAAATGTCATTTGACCTTCCATCGCTAAAGATTCAAGAATTATGTCTCCAAGCTACTTATTCTATATCAAAAATCAAAAATCGCAAGGCACACCATCTCACCGCTCGGATCGTTTAAGTTAACTTCGCAGCACTTAGAAGAAATTCACTTAGACAGCATTGTTCCCTTATCGATTTCGAATATTATTTTTGAACTATACTATTGCTGTGTTTTCCGCATGGTTCTCTCGTTTTAGTAACCGAAACATTTTTGTTAGTGATCAGGAGTCTAAATTCGTATTAAATTTATTTTATGAGTTATCTTATTAGGACAACCAGTTACAATTCAAAAGGTAACGGCATGATAAAAATATGGCATTGTACCTTACAGGCCGCCAGCGTATGTTATGATCATGACCATGCACAATGAACAACAATTTTGCTAGCAGTTAAAAACCACACTTGTCGAAATTATGTTCGAATGTCCACTGCGCGTGCCTGGACAACTGATGGACATACCTGCGAACACCAAAATTCCTCAATCTGAAATAAGACCAACCATATAGACTAAAGTAATATTATAGAGACGTCTTAATACGAATAAAAAAAATTTCCCAAAATTGGTATACATACACAAAGGGCTGTAACACAAAACCTACACATTTTTTTCTCATTCAGTTTATTTTATGATTGAACTTTGCTTTTGGTTTTGGTATAGAAAGTACACTCAAGTCCATTTTTGTTTTCCATTTGGCTTTTTTTTGTTAATTCCACTAAACATTACTACTTATTGGCACCCGCTATGATATGGATTGGCACCCGGTAATTGGATCTTTTTTTTATTCGTATTAGGACGTCTCTATATTACTTTAGTCTATGGTAGAACGGATAAAAAAATAAAAATTGTGAAGTAAGGGACAACTTCGGTTCAGAAAAAAATCAGTACATCGTTGTGTACACTTGCGAATGGGAGAAGTCAATAAAAGTTATTTTTCAATTGAATCATTCTTACCTTTTGTTGATTTTAGAACGTATGAAGACAGCTTGCAACAATATATTAAAAAATGGTCGATATATTGAGAAAACATTTTAAGCCGACGGTAATTAAAACAGCGGAACTACTCCAATTCGCAAAACTGCATCATGCTCAAGGAGAACCCGTTTCTGATCTTGTGGTCCGTTTAAAAATAGCAGGTTAAACATGTGATTTCGGAAATTTTCTGGAAGATACCCTGCCAGATAAATTCATTGTTGCAATACGAGATGATCGAATTCAACAAGAACTGCTACAATACAAAAGAATGGAGGAAAATTCTAAAATTTCTGCAATACTGCTCTGAATATGGAACTGTCATTAAAAAAAAACAAGGAACATGAATCCATCCACTAGTTTTGATCCGAATAATAGAGAGCAGTAAGTCAAAATAGCACAGTATCGGAGACATGGCTGACATCTAATTTTAAGACTTAAAGAATATTTTCCGACATTGTACATTGTCCATCGTCGAGACAGGCATTTTCTGAAATACACATATGGGAAAGGTGGAGGTGTGCTAATTGCTGTTGCGGATGAATTGTCATTTGCACCTTTATCATTGAAAGATTGCGATTTGGATATAATCGCAGTACGAATCAGATATCATTCGTTTTCAATAATTGTTTGTGTCACGTATATTTCATCCTATTCTAACTTTGGAGTAGTAGATAAATTCATTGATATTATCAAGTCCAGCATAGCACCCATTTTGCAACCAGAGGATCGTTTATGTATATATTTGGTGATTTCAATTTACCAAATGTTAATTGGCTTCGAGTTGATAATTTTTTAACTCCGTTGAACTTGAATGCGAATTATGATAACTTCATGACCGGATTACTTTCTATGGATCTCAAACAATGTGTGGACATTAAGAACAATTGTGGGAATGTTTTGTTTAAGAAGTTATTGTCGATACGTGTGACGATTCAGCATGATCGTCCAGCATATACCATTTTCCATTAAAAGTGTCACTCCCTTTTATGGTAAGTGAAATTTTCAAGGATGATTTAATTGTTGAAAATTTTAATTTTAAAATTGGAGATTACGCTACTTTTAATGATTTTCTTGGCAAATATAATTGGAGTGCATTTGAAGGTAACGATAATTTAGATGAAGTATTGAATGAATTTTATAATGTTTATATAGGAATGGAGAAATTTATTCCTAAATGTAAATCCCTGCATCAAAAAAAGGAAGCATGGCATAATAAACAGCTTATTAATCTGAAAAACCGTAAAGTCAAGGCTCATAAGAGATTTAACCTTTTCCCTACTTTTGACGGGTATACGCTGTTTTTGGATCCTTCAGTAATGAATTCCGAATATTGAATAAATTTCTTTACAACAATTACATTTTGGAGAATGACTCGAACATAAAAGATAGACCTGTAAAAAGTGGTTCATAAGTTTAAAGATAATTGCCACTTGTTCGCTAACTTTTTTGAGAGTGTTTATGTAAAGAAACAGGTAACGACAGATTCGATATCGGGCTATTGTCCAGTGGCTGAAAAAAATGTTCCTTGCAATTGGATGTTGATACCGTTTTGCATGAACTCGCTTGATTCTAATTAAAGTGCATGTTTCGACTTCATATCCTCCTTGGTTCTTAGGATGACATCCCATGCTGTCGCCTTTCCAATCACCGTTCTATTTAATAAAAGTCTTCAGAAGAAATACTTTCCGAACCATTGGAAATGCTCTTTAGTTAAACCAATATTTAAGTCAGGTTCCAGAAGTGATATTAAACATTATCGAACCATTAGTATTTATTCCGTTTTACCGAAGCTTTTTGAAAAATTAGTCAAAGATTTTTTTTTATTTTTTATACTCGTTGGTTTATTTCTTCTAAGCAACAGATCAACTGTTTCAAATTTGTTTTTACTGACCAATTTTATTTAAACTGCTTTCGAATTGGAGAGAGATTCGTACAGGTTGTTTATTCAGATTTTAGCAAGTCCTTTGACAAACTTGATTACACACTACTATTGGATAATATAGAGTATTTGTAGATTTTAGAACTCAAATCGTTAAGATTGGGAATTACATGTCTAGATTGATTCGTGTAACTTCAGGGCTTCTTCAGGGAAGCCATTTGGATTCCCTTTTATTCATTTTATTTATTAATGATGTGATTGACTGTATTAAGTATTCAGAAATTCTGATATGCTAACCATATTAAAATTTTTAAAACTCTTTCGAATATTCGGGATGCAGAGGATTGACAATCTGATTTATCCGATTTTACAAATTGGTGTACTTGTCAAAGTTTACTATTGAATCCTAAGAAGTGTAAAACAATGCGATTTTCCCGTAGAATGAATGATTTCAAATTTAACTACGAATTTCTTCTTAAAGACCATAGAATTGAGAAAGTGGACACTTTCAAAGATTTGGGCATCACATTGATATACAGGGCATTGTTTCTAAGGCGTATTCCATGTTAGGTTTTGTTAAAAGATTCTCTAATGACATCTGGTCCTTATGCGATCAGAATCTTGTATATTTCGTTAGTGCGCTTGCAATTAGATTATGGTGCAGTTATTTGGTACCCAGTTTATCAAGAATTTTCGGATCTTATCGAAAGGGTACCAAAACAGTTTTTTAAATATGCATTGCGTAGATTACCGTGGAATAAAATCTTTCCAATTATATTCTTCCTCCTTATAGGGAAGATGTAAACTATTAAGATTGGAACCTCTTTCTATTCGTAGAATAGCGACTTGTGACACTTTTATTCGTGATCTCCTCGTTTATAACATTGATTGATTGTAGTGAGATTATCGATTTGTTTTCTATTTACGTTCCAACAAGTATGTTACGATCGAGCGGGGATTTTGTTCTTAAATTACCAATACGGATGAGTAATTTAGCTAGGGATGAACCTGTTTATATAGTCTCGGTTTCTTTTAATTAAGTACGATCGATTTTTCATTTTAATTTGTAGAGAGAATCGTTTAAGGTTTTGATATTTGATTTTCTTTCTGATTTTTGGTAAACTGTTTATTTTTTGTATTTTTAACTTGTAATGTAATACAGAATATTTTAAATTGTTACCAAACTTTTTTTAAATTTGGTAAATGAATAAATACAATAAAAAATTATAAATACGACTGGCGAAGGCTTACGTCAATTTATGCGAACATGCGATGAAAGCACATTGGTTTGCAACAAAAAATTTTAAATTTAAATCCAAGAGCTTTTTTGCACCAAGTTCTGTACATATAGTTTGAATCTGATTGTTAATGAATCCGCAACTATATCATACGAGACAGTAAATTCCTTTTACTTAGTTCAACCAATACATAGATGGTCTGTTTTAAAAAAATATAATGTCAAATTTAAATTTAAAAACTTGAAGTGAAACACGTTGGTCTAGTCGAATTGATGTCATAAAACGTTTAAGGTATCATATTATGCAAATGTATAACTCTCTTATTGAAATTTCATATAATAAAGAAGAAGTAGACTTCAAAACACATGATTCATATGTAATTATCAATTTCTATGTTCCATAGTAATTTGGCATACATTTTTACTACAAATTGATGTAATTAGCAAATTATTGCAAAATTCAGCCACTCATAGGAAATCATGCTTTCTTCGTTAAAGAACTTGAACGCTTTTGTTTAGCTATAATGAATTGAACGTGAACCCTGCTTTTCCTACTATTTATGACAAATGAACAAGCCGGAAAACCTGAAATTTCAATTATGAAAGCATAGATGAACCATCTCCTTAAGCATTAACATTTATTTCAGAAAGATTCGAGGGATATAATGATATGTTTGGATTCATTTACAATATTGAAGAACAATCAGATGAATCGTTGTTAGTGCAAAACTGTAAAGATTTACATTTCAAACTTTCGCAGATAAACAAAAGAAATGAATTTGACATATTATTGTTGTTTGACGAAAATTAAAATTTTATAGGTATACTCTTTGGAAAAGTGGAACCTGAAGATATTCTTAATTTTATATTGGAAAACAATATACAGTCAACAATTGTAACGCTATCCCTTTATGAGGATAACGTTAACGAGAAAATAAAAATTGATGTTTTTGGGAAATCGTGCGATTCCAGGATACGCCATAATTTTGCCGCTAGCTCGAACGGAGAGGTATATTAGCCGTGGGGGTTGTATCCTGGCATTTGTAAATCACACTATGGCATGAAACAAAAAAAAAACGGACACTCAACTTCTCACCAACTCACCTCAAGTTACGTCACTCCATAACCCTCACTATTTAGCCGCTCATTGAGAAAAACATTTGTAAATTCAAATTTAATACAATTTCACACATTTTATTATAAATATCAAAAATAAAAAAAATTAAATTAACATCCTTTAGCAATTACAACATTTTATAACAGACATATGTTATTACCAGAAAATGACAGTTAAATAATATCAATGAATTTACCAAGTTAATGAAAATGTTTAAAAAAAAATAAATTTTACCAATAGAAAATTCATAGAGGTTACCTTGTTGAAATCGAAGCCGAAGAAAGCGCTTCCCACGATCTCGACACGACAGGCTGTTTCCTAAAGAGAAATATCTCTAATAAAAAGAAAAGAAAAAACTGATATTAAATAACTGTTAAGAAAAATAATAAAGGACGTTGAAATAAGGAAAAAAAACCAATAAATGAAATTAAGAATTAATTGTAAACAAAATTAGCAAGATTAAGAAAATTAAAAAAAAATGTAATTAATTATATTATCAAATAAAATCTTCATAATTTAGAACAAAAACAAAAAAACAAATTATATAGAAAATCAATAAAGAATTAGTAAAGCACTTATCAATTTCGACTTGTTGATGATGACGTCAGCTTGACACATACGATACCGCAAAAACACTCCACAAAAAAAAAATCGCTAGTCAACCGATATACACGGTAAACAAAAATGGTACCACTGCTTCTCCGCACCAATAACAGCTCGCAAAACAACAGCTTCTGACGTGATCGCCTTCCCAACGTACCAATTGATACACTTCTTGCGTGCACTCCCAACAAAATATCTCAAGCGCTTATCACCAATCCACTATAGCTCATAATAGTATTACAATTGAGCACCAACCAATTGTTCAATAAATAGCTAATCAATAATTTTCTCAAACGCGCATACATATATCACAGTCCCAAAAATAATGTTTTAAGACTGTTGTTATATTTGGTATACACAATAACGTAATTGATTTATCTGGAGTTAAATTCTCCGTACTACATGAGTGACCAGTGCTTCATTACACAACACTCAGAATTCACAAATTAAATTAGCACACACAGTCACAATTTTGAGAGTTTAATGTACCAGATGATATTCATTTGCAGTACAACAATAACAACAAAATATACTGGAGATTATTTAAAAGTTATACACCGATACAAAATATCACTCAATCGGTATCACAAAATACACATTTTTTTTTACATTGAATTCAGCAGAGTCAAACTATCGTGTTATGCACATAGTTTATAAATTTTTTAAACCACCATATGATTAAATTTATTGAATTAATTTCTTATAATTCATATTGCCAATTTTTGCAAGATTTCACTCAAAATTGTCACATCACATACATTTTATTTTATACATTTATTGACTGAAATTTATGTGATCAAATTCCTAAATTTTTATAAGATTTTTCACTTAAACTTTTTTTTATATACAGCATGCTAATTTATTTTTGATCTTTTTTAGTTGAAATCTCGATACTTAATGTCCAAATTTTTCCCGTCATTCCACAAAAATCACCTCATGGAAAAACCGCAATTAGCGGGGAATAAAAAAACAATAAAGATCTCGTAAGTTCAA
The DNA here is from genome assembly GCA_963556165.1 of Tipula helvola. NCBI lineage: Eukaryota > Metazoa > Arthropoda > Insecta > Diptera > Tipulidae > Tipula > Tipula helvola. The sequence goes on along the minus strand of OY744481.1, from coordinate 346,578,623 downwards.
TCCCGCCAAAAGAAAAAAAAAAATCCAATGCTTAATGACTTTATGATTCGTAGATCATTAACAGAAAATATACCAGTCCCTCGATTGAGCCGGTGTGTGTGTAATACTTTAAAACAATTTCACATTACTGGTATATTTATTTCCTTCAATGTAAATTTTAACTAATAAAAAAAATATATTTCGATCAATGAAAAATAAATAGACAATACAGTTCAACCACAGTGACCGAATCTCATTGCGATGCAAGTAAAATGGAACGGACGTTACACAATATACGGTCCCAAATTTGTGCATCGTTTTACGCATCTTATTAACATAACCAGTGTCCGTTACGTCCGGAGAAATATCGTTCTCAAAGTTAAAAATTATTAAAAATTATCTAAGATCAACGATGTTATAGGAACGAATTGGAAATTTTGCTTTAATATTAATAGAACATCAGATGATTAAATTAAATTAATATTATGAAAATAAAAAGCAATACAACTTAACCCTTTAACGCGCTAAAAATAACTACCCGTAAAAAACTTTCAAACTGCAATCACAGGGCGATAATAAGTAGAGAACATAAATAAAACAAAAATTTCAAAGAAAAACTATTTTTTTGCCCGAGAAAATAGGCGTCCTTACTCCTTAACCCTTATTCGTCTGCTGGTTTTCCACAATAAATGTCGAAAGCATAACAATATCCACTCGAACTGCTTATGATCAAATTTATTGTACCCGAATTTCACACTGGCTTTCCGCTGGGATTTGTTAGTTGAAAGATCCTTGTGAAAAAAACCCACTGGGAAAACTGTTTCCTTATAAGTATATTTATAAGCGGTCTGACTTTGAGCATCCGTTGTTTTGAAATTCTGAGTCCATCATTGTTGGTCAAATGAAAATATTTTTTGGATTTCAATGTAACGATTTCTAAATCAACGAGAAATAATCGACAAAAGAAATATTTTAAATCCGTTAGATTCGAAGAATTTACGTTATAATGTGGTGTACTCAAACGAGTACGGCAGGCGGTAATGGGTTAATTGCTTGATTTTTGTTTCCCAGTAAGTTATTTTTCTTTACCTCAAGTGACGGCCGATAAAATGTGTGGTAGTACAAAATTGATAAGGACATCGAATATTTTGTAGAAAACTTTATTATTTGTGAGCAATGTCGTAATGTGGGAAAGAAAAAAATATCTACGGTATGGCCTAAAACAAAATACCCGCTTTAAAGAATTGACTTCTTGATAGTTAGATAGGTGGTTGAAAGAAACGCCCAAACAGTAAAAACTGCATTAAATTTAATCGTTTTTAGAGTCTGGAAACAATTTAACTAGTCAGCAAAGCTTGGATAGATTTTTATTGCATTAAATAAATACACCCAGCACATCAACATTGGAGACTCCAGGTGACGTTATATTTTCAAACAATAACCAAGAATGTTACTGGGCTCGTTTATTTTTACTCGATTTGAGCTTGGAATTTTCCTCCCAAATAAATACAAACGGACATTTGTAATGAAATGTTATACGCTTTAAAACAACGTACTTTTCAACGAAGAACAGACGATATTGTTTCGCTAATGAACTATTTACAAATCAGAAAAATGTTCCGATTTCTTTGAAATGGCTTCAGCTAAATTTTATTCAGTTCGATGAATCATCCACAAGAAGTAGCTCCTATACATCGACCACCGAAGCAATAGTAGAGCTAGGGAAAACTCCTTATGATATAGAAAAAGTTTGAAGTCAGATACCGTATCCCTTTACTATGGAAATACATATCTAAGTACGACACGATGATGTAGTGAACTAACGCCCACTGTCCTTACTTTTTTTTAGGAATTAATATTCGTGGACGTTATTTCTTTATTAAAATCAAATTAAAGTTCAAGGTCTAATGTCTTTTTATTGTGGGTTTTAATGTCAATTGGGAAAAACAATATAAAATCCGCACCATTAATAAAAGTAGATACAGTTAATTTTACAAGTATTTCTAACGGCCACGGGCCTTATTTTCATTCCACGGTAGACTTTAAAATCCTAAAGAAAAGGGAACAAGGCCCGTGGGAGTTAATTTCACCGTTGTTAATTTGCTTCACTGATATATTTCAGATAATTTGCATCCCATATTTGATTGTCTTGCCTAAGGTTTGCATCGACTGAGAGTGAGCGTGAAATTTGTTTAAGCCGCATATACCTATTATGATATGTCGTTCGCTGAATTTAAACCAACCAACGTATACCGAGTGCTAATTAATTTTTTTTATTCGATGTATTTCTACGAAGCTAAAGCGAACCGAGCGTTCGATCTGCGTTGCTTGTGTTCGCCCCAAGAACGGAATATTAAAATAATGTTGTATTCGATACAGGCGATGTAAAATTAAACAACAATACAATGAACGATAATAGGAGACCCCATATTTTCTTTTTGAACATTGCAAATATTTCATGTTTTCGCTAGAGCATTGAATGGAAATGCAAAACGAAAAACTTGCAAACAATTTAAAGAACGTCTGACCCAAATTAGATTTTTTTAAATTTATTTTAAGAAACAGCAAGCACCAAAAATTAAACAAATTATGACTGTACAAACATAAAACACAACAAGTATGATTGAGTCAGTTGTAGTTTCTTTTTAACAGATTCCGCACTATGGAGAAAAATTGGCGTTAAAAATACAGCGAAAAAAAACGGAAAATTTAATATAAATTACAGTCGAAACAGTATCTTCCCCTTGTACGCTAGATTTTCTATTTTATTTTGTTGCTGCTACTTCTGGTGGCTCAAGTTGTTTGTTGTTGAAAAAAAAAAAAAATTCGATGTTGTTGCTCACATCCCCAAACAAAAGCTTATAAAAGCAAGATTTTATATTAAAGATGATAATGTTTTTGAAAAACGAAATATATTTTCTTCTGGTCGTTGTGTGTGTTTGTGTGCTTTTTATTTTCCTTTCTTGTATCTGGCTGTGTATTTATAGTATACAAATATAGACAAAATATTATATTATTCGTTGCTTGAAGAAGAGAACACGGTTGGCGGGAAAGATTGGGAAGAAAACTAGATAATTTATTTTCTGAACACATGCTGACATAGAAGAAAAAAAAAATTCTACATTCAAAAAGCAACAACAATTTGTATTTTTGTGCTTTCATATATTTTGTGTGTGCTTGCGCCTGTAATGAAAAAGCTTTATATATAAATTTTTTATTTTGTAATAAAATGTAAGGAATTTAATGATAGATACTCGTATATTTATAAAGATATTAAGTGTAAAATTGTGTTTCAAATGGAAGTTCCATTAAAATCTGAAAACAAATTGAGATATGAATAATTTTATCATCAGTAATTGATATCGCTATATGTGTGCAGTCTGGTCTGTTTTGCGTTTTTTAGGAACCTTGATTCTTTGTACGTTAATAGTCTAACGTTTCTATTTTCGATAGCGTTCAAAGTGGAAACACCATCTTAAAGTTCTTAAAATAAAATGTTACAGTCTTAATAAATTATACAATGGCATAAAAAACTCTTCAGAACTATAACTGTTTACGTGTACGTGTACTAATTCAGATTATAAACTTTTAGAAATGAAATATCTACCAACAATACAGTTTTGGGACCTAATTAGGTATTCTAGTGTAGAAACACCAAACCATTTAGAAGAAGCAAATTACTTAAATAGTAAAGAACATTTTTCATCAGATTTATTGTGTTTAAAAGCTCCAATCGAGCCTAAAAAATTTCGTACATATCAAATGTATCCCATATACAAAATACATTGTCTTTACGACTATTGTAAAATGATTGAATGTAACCATATTGAATGACAATCAAAACATATCATTTATGTTTAATGAATTATTTCAACAATGGTTATGAACACCAAACAAAAATCAAGAAGCATATTTTTTTATGCTATTTGTTATCTATACATAATACAATATTATTTATGAGGGGGTATCAAATTTAACGCTTTTATTTTATAAAAGTTTACGGTTTGATACGCATACATAAATAATTGTGCCGTATATAGATTACAAATTCGTGTTTTTGTGCTGGTGTTTTTTGATACGATACACTCGTATATGTACATATATAAGACAATTGATGAGTTAGTTTTATAAAGATTGATTTTCTGGTTTTGGTTTCAAGTTCAAATGAAAAATTTATGGGTTAACATTTATTAGATGTTGCCATTGAGGTTACTTTTTGTATTTGGCTTTGCTGTTTTTAAGAGGTTAGCGACGAAATTGCCTGATCCTATAAAACATTATGTACTCGTATATACGAATATAATTTTGTTTGTTTAGCTTTTAGCTTTTTGTTTCTATTATTTGACTTTTCGAATGTTTGTTAGCTTGTATGTTAACATAAATTTAAAAATGACACTGATGAATGAATATAAATCCGATGTATTAAAAAAAATAGTTTTGCATTTTTATTAAAAAGCTTTAAATTGGTATTTGTGTTTCTTTTATGATAACGAGTGACAAAAAAAGAATTTATTGTTAAATATATTTTTAGATTTAAATTTAACCAGCCAAATTCTTGGAACAATGTTGCTCTTGTACTATACAAAATTTTACTCATTTCCAATATTCATTGATTTATTTAAGTGTAAATAGCTGTCGACAAGAGCGTTTAATTGTTCATTGAAATACCTGAAAATACAACTTATTGCTTTGGCAGATGGGAGATATATACTTTAACCATAACATTGGTGGGAGCGAATAAAATTATTAGTATAAAGAGTGGAAGTGATCAACGTTTTCGATAAGGTACCAAATGCAGTTGTAAGCCCTGACGGTCCGCAAAACTAAGGGAGGTGTTTTTTAATATTGAGATAGCTACTAGGATTAATACCGCAGAACTATTTAATAATCTGAGTTTGATTGGAAACGATTTGACATCAAACGGATTTCTAAGCCCCTGACGATTCACAAAAATATGAAAGATATTTTTGTTATTGGGATGGCTTCTAGTTACTTACTAAAATTAAAAAATGTAATGCCAGTTTGTTGTGTTCCGAACAAGGATTTTAATCACTGTAAAACTCAGGAAATTTTATAGACGAATTGTCTACACAAATGTTTGTTATATACCTACTTTTTCAAATATTTAATGTGGGCTTTCTCTGAAAATATTTTTCCAAACACAATTATTTGATCTTTACTTCACAAATATAGAAAAATAATCTGTTGGTGCATTAAGTCTTCCTTCGTCATTATAGTAGTTTTTTTGATAAATGAGATATTATGAAGGTGCTTCCATTATATCATTCTTTTTCAGAAAATTTAGTTCGCACTGAAGTTTGTATGCCACATATTCAACAAAATATCTCATTGAAACATCTGAAAGAGATAATACTTTTAAACTGAGAAAATTGTCAGATATATCTGAGACGTCTTCCATAACAAACTCGAATTCATCGGTTGCGGGTACCTCACTAATTCCAATAGGGGCACAATTTATGTCCTGTTGAATAATTTCGGCCATATCACTGAGAGGTTTGAGAGATTCGCCACAATTGGAGGACTTTAGAAGATTGGCTTAAAATTTGTATTGCTATTATTTTTGCAATAATATAATTCAATTAGAAAACTGATGGATTTTTTTTAAGTCCGTTACCTCCCTCATTTGCGCAAACAAGTTTTCGATAGGATCCTGATCGAATTTTGAAGTTAATACATAATCGATTCCAATGTTTTCTGACTGGCCTTACAAGCTACCTCTCCAATTCCATTTATTGTTTGGATTAGCCCATTAAAACAGTAAACAGTCACCTTTTTTACGATACCGTAAAAGCATTCTGAAATTTATTTTTGTTATATTTTGATAACTTTGACCGTTAATTCCACCCTCATTTTTCCAAATTGACTAAGATACATTTTTTTTGTAATTCGTGGACAGCATTTTGTAACTGAGTTTTGTTCTAACTCGTTAAGCTCTGTAATAATAGACCAATTAACCCTTCCATCTGGACATTGCAAATCTGAACTCAACAGTGTATACCTTACTGATTTTATCAGATGAAGCGGGTCGTAAAGCCTAATTACTTTTTGGTCACCATATTAAAATAAACGTCTATGAATTAATATACTAAACATTTTATAGCACTTGCGATTACTAGATCTTTGATCACAAATGATATCTTTTACTTTTACACCCAATCTTTGTATTTATCTAGATTTTGGTTTATAAGCTAGAACAACTTTTCGGATATTATTATGGTTAGCTAGACACAAAATAACTAATTGCAAATTTCGATGTTTTTCTTATCATGAAGCAACAAACTATTTTTCCTATTTTGTCTACCCTCTCTGTATCATAATCTACAAAATCATCAATTTGGTCGTAATAAATGTTATACACAAGTTCGCTTTTGATGTAAACTTCGGCAAATATTAATACGATTTGCTTTGAATCGTAGCTCATATCGTAGATTTTTTCTTTAATCCCGGAAAATATAATTTCATTAAACCCAGGGCTCAATTGTTATATTGGTTGCCACCTCACTATAGAAGTTCTGGATGGAAGGTTGAAATTTAAATTTTCTCGTAAGTACACTGCGCCAATTAAAAAACGAAACAAAAATTTTCTTTGAAAAAATACCTTGAACGCTTGTATCTTGGTGAAATAACACCTTTCAAAAAAAAAAAAAATTTTGTTTCTAGTTGATGGAAATTTAGTTGATGGAAATTTTGTCTTCTTTTTGATACTGGAATTTGTTTTATTTTATTTTGTTTTTTTATGACTTTTTTGAGTAAAACAAAAGGTGTCTAAAAAAAATATTCTGCTGTTTGAAACTGTAAACGATCTTGATCGATATTTCATTCAAAAATCCAAACCGACCATTTCTTAGAGAATTTAGAAACCTTGAAAATGATACTATGGAAATTTCTGTGCGACTACTGCTTGTCGAGTTCTTGAAGTTTTAGTGTTAACGTTACTTAAAATTGTATCGTAGAGTAGAAGATAAAAAAATTTACTTCTACGCTTTTTAAAACGTTTTCTCTAAAGCTGCAATAACTCGGCAAGGAGTGGACGCACAGAAATTTCCATACTATCATTTTCAAGGTTTCTAAATTCTGTATAAACTGGCAGGTTTGAATTAAATATCGAGCAAGTTTGTTTACAGTTTCAAACAGCAGCATATTTTTTTTAGACACCTTTTGTTTTACTCAAAAAGTCATAAAAAACAAAATAAAATAAAACAAATTCCAGTATCAAAAAGAAGACAAAATTTCCTTCAACCAGAAACAAAAAAATTTTTTTTTAGAGGTGTTATTTCACCAAGATATAAGCGATCAAATATGGGTATTTTTTCGAACAAAATTTCTGTTCCGTTTTTAAATTGGCGCAGTGTATTTGTAACCTCCAGACGAACCGGTAATAAATGTTTTGAGCTAGAAGCTTCTGTTCATAGGCAATTTTTTATTCTTGGTCCTCGTGTTCATTAACATTTTGCAAACAATTTTAGGATTTTTATGAATGTCCAATTGGTCGATTATTATATTTATTTGCTTATTAACATATTTTAGTTCTCGAGTATGTACATTTCGTGACCTGAGTTGAAATATCTTAACCTTATGTTTATAAATATTTCTAATCCTTTTGAAAATTTTTATTTCTTTAATACGTAGCTGTAATATTTTTAATGATTCGTAGTATTTTAAGCGGTAGTAACTTTCATTTTTTATGTTTTTAGGCGATTTTTACAGTTGGATGATTCGTTTTCAAGGTTAGAGCTTTTTTTTTTTCGTTCATTTCAGAATTATAATCAATCGGTAAAATTGTAACTATTGACAGATTATTTTCAGAAATACTGTCCACCAGCGGTTGCAATTGCAACTCTTCCGGTGAAACGGTATCGTACCTATTCAATAATTTAAGTGTAGGGGCAGCATTTTTCTTCAAACCTTTCTTTGTAGAGTAAATATTTTCGAAATGTTTTTCGCAAACCCTAATAATTTTATGTAACTCCGAATTTTTTATGTTACAATTTTTCAGATAGGTTTGGTAAAATACAAATATGTAAATTGCAAGTATTTACCACATTCATTCCACATTTTCTTATATCTCGCCGAGTGCCATTTTACATAAGGTTCTTAAGGTTTCCTCTTTTAATAAAAACGTCACTTATGTTTACTTTTTCTGTTGCAATTTAACCGTTTTTGATCCATGATGTTAACAGAAATTCACTTTCAAACTGGGAGCGCCCCGAAATTTTGCATTACAAAATCTTGCAAGTACAAAATCTTGCATTTTTTAAAAATCATGCAAATCAAAATCTTGTCAATCCAAAATCTTGCAGTTACAAAATATTGCAAGTACAAAATCTTGCAAATACAAAATCTTGCAAATACAATATCTTGCATTTAAAAAATTTTGCAGTTTTAGTATCTGTACCTGTCTTTAGTATCTAACATAATATTTATTGCGTATTCATAAAAGTTCAATATAGTTGAAAAAAATAAAATAAAAAAAATTGTGCAGATAGCGATCCGGATAACTATGCGGCAAGAAATACGGCTAATATTAGAATTAGAATGGAAATCTCCATTTTTCAAAATATTTCAGGATAAAGAAGATTTAATCTTCATTTTCCAGAATTTAAATTTTCGTTTCTGATTAATTAAGTTTTAATATTAAAATTAAAAGGAAAATCTCCATTTTCCAGAATATCTCAACATAATGTTCTGGTTAAAAATATTTAATCCTGGATATTTGATTTTTGATATCTCAAGCAAAATTCTACTGTATAATTAGCATTATACAGTACATAGTATTCTGTCAATGCGATTTGTTATCTTGCATAACAATTTCCCGTACATTTAATAAATGTTCGGGAAATTGATATGCAAGATTTTGTAATGCAAGATTTTGTAATGCAAGATTTTGTAATGCAACATTTTGTAATGCAAGATTAAGGGGCTAACCCGTCTGTATTGTTTGTGGCTTGAAACAGGAATTGATTTTTACTAATCCATAGACAGTTTAAAATTTTAGTAAACATTAAAAAAAAAACTTCACTTTCGTGGCCATTTGATAACAAATTCATTGTTGAATGTCTTTTATACATGAGTTAGAGACTCTAACTCATGTGCTAATCACCAACACTATTATTGAGTAAGACACTACTAAATGCCATCCACTAATATACTTGTGAGGATTTAATTAATTTTTCCTTTGAAGAAGAAACAATTTAAAATTTTGTTTTACTTAAAAAAAAACAAAAATTTTTTAAAATAATTTTTTACAAACACGTCTGCGCTGATTGAAATCAACATTTGAACTGAGTGCATTTTAGTTTAGTCCTGCCTACTATATTGGTAGAAACTTTGTCGTTAATTTATTTCATACCCTATACTGATTATTTTGCACTTAAAACTATTTGGCTTAAGAGACGACAGCATTTTGTAGCTGAGTACCCAATTTGATTAGCTAACGGCTGTTCATGGCTAGAAATTCCCAAACATCTAAAAAGAAAGGAAATATAAATTAAATAATTTTACCGATTTCTAATCATTTTTGTTCTCACATTCTAACCTATAGTGTAACGTGTTTTGTAACTTCGCATAAAAATCAACGGCGCGCCATAATAAAATTAACGGTGAAAAATATAAAAAGATTCGTAGATAAAATCAATAGTGAACTAGAAACTGGTGAAACCATAAGCGGTAAATAGCTCGAAACACTTACAAACAAACTAAATGAAACTTGAAACGAATAAACAGACAGCAACAGAATTTGTAGAAACATATTTCGAGACTAAATCAACCCTCAGGCATTGTTTTTTATTATAAATAATCCAAGCATCATACCTATTCAAAATAATATATTAGGTGATCGAAATATAAGTGCTTTCGCAGATCGTTCATCATGCCAAGCCAACCAAATACGTAGGCCACGTGTATCGATCGAATCATTTAGCTGGATTACATCAGGTGGCCATCGTTTTCAGATCAATTTATAAAGATACACGGAAACTATGATTTGTTTCCAATTCCAAAATCTTAAAGGATTGTTAGGAAGGGAAAAATTTCAGAAACGATAGGACCAAAATGATCGATCAGGAAGGATTTAATCGAACTATTCCTCGGCTAACTAGCAATGAAGCAATATTGTTAACATAAACAGTTAAGATTAATATGCGGTACACCCGACAAAATGCTAAGAGGCTTCGCCGATTTGTTAGCTCTGTGGTCCTGCTAATCGGCAAAGCCAAATACCTCTTTCTGCCAGAATGCAGACTCAAAATCACACAGTGCTACCGTGTTAGATGAATATTGGGTATGCATTTGCTTAATCAGTGCTTTAATTTCCAACAATCTGTAGTCTCCAACAGATGCCATTTTTAGAAGACAATGACTTGTGTTTGTGTATGATTGTCTGTAACTAGATCACGATATCAAAACTTGTCAAAATAATAAAAAATACATTATCATTGCAACGAAATTAATCATTATTCAATCAACAATAACCTTGATTCAGCTAAAAATAAAAGGTCTGCAATCAACACAGATAATAAATCAAATGCAATTATTTCCTTGTTGCAAAATTTCAATTTTCAAAGCGTTCAAAATAGTATTCATTCTGCTATTTCATCTGAATTCGTACATGATTGTTTTACTGTTCCTGGACTCGAAGATAAAAAAACTGGATCTAAAAAAGGCTCTGTCAGACTTGAGCTACGTTCAAGGTAAAATACAAGTATATGGGCAGATCCATAATTCAATACATCAGTTGAAGTATAGACTTAATTTTGGGAAACGACGTATTCTACGAGATAACCCAGCCGTAACGGCTTAAAATTAAAAAAATACCGGTTTGCTCATCAAACTTCTTTCAGAAGTAAACACATAACCAACCTCCATAAAATATTTATATATCAGGACCCCACACTAGTATCACAAACGATGACGTCGAACTTAACATACTGCAATGGATCTGGAAGCTGGAGGAAATAAAATAGTATCACAAAAATTTGGCCGAAGGAGATTACTGTGAAATCAAGAACGGACGTTATGTGAAGAATACAACTCACTGAACCCCAACCACACAAGCGATCGCTGGAAAAAGATTGAATCAGGATGTAAAATCAGAAAATGGATATATAACGATCAAGAATTTTAAAAGAAAATCTCTCATGAAAACCATAGACAGTCGATGTTAGAGCTAAACCAAAGCAAATTTCGACTGCCACTGGAGCCAGCTGGTGGTTTTCTATTCGCATAAATTTGTATGTGTTATTGTCGCATTAATGGTTTTGGCTTGGCTGGATGGTCATCCCAGGAGGTGGACGAATTTCATAGCAAATAGTACGTCAGAAATTCTTGAAGATATTCCTAGAAATTATGAGATATACATATTCCGCCTAAAAAAACCTGAATTGATAGATGAAAAATCGTTTCTGTGGAATAGCCCAATGAAATGCTCAAGATAGCTCTCTAATCAGTTCCGCCAACATCTCACCCAATAGTTATGATCAAACTGATTTGGAAGAAAGGAACCGTCTCAAAAATATTTGATTAGATTATTGATAGATATATTCTCAGAGCTGTTTAAAAACTAATTAATTAATCATGGAGAGATTATTTGCATATAATTGGCGCAAGCTCAGGCGTTTTCAAACTAGTTAAAATGATTTTTATATGAATGATTTAATATTATGCTTCCTTCATCAAGAACAAAAATCATACTTGGACTGAGTTTTTTGAAAATTTCATAATAGAATGAACAGCCAACTCAAGCAAAAACAAATTTAATTAAGTCGTTTGCGTTAATTTATCAATTGAGTTATATCACTAAACCAATTAATCCTCTTCCGCAGTTTAGCTAACGACTCACTAATTTCGTGACATTTTATTACTTTTAATTCACGCGATTGCTGCTGGAACTCTGACGTCAAATTAATCCATTAACAAGGGTGTAACATTGTGGCGTACACAATTAACGAAATTCTTCAAAATATTTTCAATATGTAGGCTCTCATCTATGGCTTTTCTTGCTTCACGCTCAGTACGCCCAATTTTTATTCAAAGAGTTGTTTAATCTTCCTTCAATATTTTATTAACATTTATTTAAAAAGTTTGTGCAGTTCTGATATACATAATTTTGAGTTGCAGTATTGAGGGATATGTAATATCAGAATATTGTTTAAACTAGTGATGTACACGAAATTGTCCCAACCATTGTAGCACCGTGAGATTGGAGTCAAATAGGTTTTGAAACACAACTGAAACAACTTTTGATAATTTAACCGTGAATCAGAAATTTCAGGAATCGTGTCAATTGTTTTTGGCCCAGTGTCTTCAATTTTAAATAATGACGTATTTGTTTCAGAAAATAGAGCAAATTTCATTTGTCAGCGCCACTTTCTAGGAGAATTGGTCGTTGAAGTTTAGGTAGCTTTCAAAACATGCGCGCTTCGACCCCCGAAGTTAATGAAAACTTATTCTGTGTGCAGTGAATATATTACAAAACATTAGAATCATATTATGGTTATGTATATAAAGCTAGAAGCGCTTTAAACCAAAAATACACAAACGACCTTTTTAAAATTTATCTCTTACCTTTGTAATATTCACTGTATTATCGGATATCCTTTTATTCTTCTACATAAGATTTCCTTTCAGAATAGAAAATAAGAAATAAAATAAATAAATAAAAAATATATCAGATAACAACAAAAAAAAATGTATATTCGTATACTTTATTGTTCCCGCTTTGTGTAACAACAACTACAACGATAAAATAATGCTTTCCACAAAAAAAAGGTAAAAACAAAATTTTTTATTTACTGAGAAATTTTCCTCTCCCTTTAAATTGATAAGAAGAGATTTATTTTTTTTTATTACTATTTTATAAAACTAAAATCTTGATAAATTCCATTTTCACCTATTTTTTATATGATGTAGGATAGTATTAGATAAAACTATTTACAGTATAGGTACATATTTTAAGATAGTTAATAATTTCAACGCTGTTCAGATTGAGCGCCGCGAGTAGTTTCGGGCCTGCAAATTGAACAATCATTGTTAAATTAGAGTTTTACATCTATAACACTTTTAGAACTCAATATTTCCCATTAATTCCATTTTTGTTAGCACTTTATACATGAAACTATAAGCTGTAATTATTATAAAGTATAGGTCCTATAAAGATATGGAACTTTAGTTTTTTGGGGATTGAAATTTAGAGCAAAGGAATAGGATAATTTAGAGAATGCAAAGCGCATTTAATTGCTGCCACTTTCGTCAACTTTTTGGGAAGTTGAATAATAGCTCAAATTTGGGTCTGTTTTTGAGCTTTAATAAACCTTCCTCAAAATGACATGCTGTTCTAAAGTAAAAACGCCTTTTTCGAGTCGATTAGTTATATTGCAAGCGGAAAATGTTCAATACCTATAGTGAATCATGCAGTAATATAAGATTTTCCTTTTATTCAATTCCTTTAATTCATGGCAGCATAACGGGTAGCAGCTTAATGGGCATAATGGAAAAATGTTTGAGGCAATTTCTTAGACTCCACGCAGGATAACTTTTTCTAAAGAGCAAACTCCTTAGTTAATAATGGAAATTTGCTGATACGTTGGATCTATTTTACGAGTTTTCCATAACTCACTACCACTAGTTTACAACAAGTTTTCTCTGTATAGTCTCTCTATTTTTTATATTTCTGACTTCAAAATCTATTTTCTAATAATCCCATAATTCGGTTAAGCTAGTGTAATTTCTGCCAGGCGAAGGGGAAGCAATTTAAATATCAAAAGATACATGTTTGTCTAGTAAAGGAATTTCCAATTTTGTTTTTATTCTTCCTTTGGTGCCGATCAAAGAAAAAACTCGCGATCTTAGAACAACAGAGTTCTATATCTAATATGGTACATTTTGAGATATATTGAGGAAAGTAATGGAGCAGTTGGTGGGCGAGGTCAAGTTAAAAGATTTTCAAATCGGAAATTAGATAAGAAATTCTTGATTCTATATCTATCGCCTTTGGCTGTCTCATCATTTTCTGCAGTTTAAAATGTTCCTTATTTCCTTGAATTATTTAGTCAGTCAAGATATTTATTTTTGGGCAGAAAATGGCTCGCATGTTCTACATATATCGGATTTTGTACTATACCAGCTTTCATTTACAGGACCTTCAACCTGATCCTTGATTACGTGCGGTACATTTTATTGTAATGTTTAGAAGATTTTGTTATACACCGGTTTTTGAGAATTGGCAAAAATACTGAGCCAAAAACATTTACAAAATTTTATTTTATTTTCAAGTATTAATGGTCCTTGGAATATAACCAGACTTTTTCTCCGAAGTTTTGTTACACGATAAGACCTACAATTCGAGAAACAGTACTTTCCGATATAATTTCTTTAGATGGTCCTATGTTGCCTCTGAAACTGGTAGAACTCTTACCTTTTTGGCATTTTCTTCGTCGAACATTTGTTTTCCAATTTTTTCTCGTTTACTTCACTTTTATAAGTTTAATTGAGCCGATTTGTAACCTTCTCGGTTATTGTAACGACTTTGGTTGAGTCGTTCCCGCGGTAAACGAAGTAACACCAGAGATTGGTGTTACTACCCTGTTCACATATCTCAACGGTTGTGCTACTTCCAGTCTTGTATGTGGTGAGGAAGTGAACGAGAGGAAAGAGGGGAAAATGGAATGATGATGATAATGTTTTTTTTGGTAATCGGATGGTCAGCGTTTTAATTTAGGGATAGTCGAGTTTTGGATTTCAAGAGAGTACGATCGATGTACTTAGCTTGGTTATATTTTGATTAAGATTTTTTTTTCTGTTGTCCGGCGTAAAGTATAAAATTTAAATTTTTTTTTCTGAATGCCGAGAATTTTGGTTTGAACTGATATTGTGCAATAACAGTATGCAAAGTTTAAGTTTTTTTTAAATTATGTGATAATTTTCAATTAATTTTTGAATTAATTAAGTTAATTGATTGTCATTTTTTTTTTCCTCAATGATTATATTATGTATATATGATGTATTAATCAAAATAAACAATAAATGGTGCTAATGTAGCTTTATAATAAAAAAAAAAAAAAATGAAATATGTACTGGAAATATGGTGTTCGTTATTTTGTTGCTGAAAAAAAAAATAAGAAAGACAGTGGGAGTGTGAGTCATTTTGTGCATTTTGTGAACTGTTATTTTCTAGTAAATTCTATCTGACTAGAATCATAAAAAAAAAAAAAAAACAACGATTATACTACAAATTTAAATCAGTAATGTGCAACTATTTGAACTCGTTGCTTTAATTGAGTGCATTTTAACGTACCTGTTACTGTTTATTGAATTACGGTAGGATTGCTTCCGTGATTGCCATTGATCAGCTATATCCAAAACGAAAAGATAGTCTGCGGTACATTCGTCATTAAAATCAGTCTGCGGTACATTCGTCATGGAAAATCAGTCTGTGTTACTTTAATAATAACATTCTGTTTGGGAAACATTGGATTTGCGCAGCATAACATTGGTTGCCACCTGTGGGTTGTTGTGTGGAGATTGAAGCAGTTTATATATATTATACTAATAGCCCCTTCGGTAGCTAGTATTTTGGAATCTAACACCGGGTTAAGGTACAGGATAAGATTAGAGAAGCAGTTTACGGTTTTTTCATAAATATCTGTACCCAAGGAGATCCAGAATTAATTTAAAGGTCATTTATGACAGTATTCATGCGGTGTGTATATTTGAAGATGAACAGTTGCTGCCGGGTGAATCACTAAAAGGAAATCGTTCGTTATTTATTTATCTTTATTTTATATTTTTTTTTTTTCTTTCCTAATTTTCTAATTTAAATTTTTTTTGTTTACTTATTGTATTTACATTTTCTTCAAGTTTTTTTTTTTATTGTATATTTCATTACTGACTAATTGTGTCATTGCTATTGTTATTGACTTTCTTACTTAAATTTTTTTTTCGGTCATTTTGTAAATTTAACTTTAAATTTTGCCTTCATTTTCAATTGATTCAATA
The DNA here is from genome assembly GCA_963556165.1 of Tipula helvola. Classification (NCBI taxonomy): domain Eukaryota; kingdom Metazoa; phylum Arthropoda; class Insecta; order Diptera; family Tipulidae; genus Tipula; species Tipula helvola. Next base: position 346,562,633 of record OY744481.1, on the reverse strand, counting down.
TTTTTTATTATTCTTATTTTATTTTAACATTACATGATTGGTTTTCAGCTATTTCTTCTCGTTCATTTTCTCCACGTGCATGATATTTGTTTTTCTTTCCTCCATTTCTTTTATAAATATTTGGTTTTGGTTTTTGTTTTTTTTTTTTGAAAACCTTAATATTCTGAGGATGAAGGGCTAGAGGAAGTAATCGAGAGAGGGCTGATACAGGGATGCGATTCGGAGTTTTAACGGATTTAAAATGGGTGTGAAGCAAATGACATGCGTGTGTTTTCAGTTTTTTTTTTTTTATTAGTTTACTATATTTTTAATTTATGATCAGTCTTATCGAAGTACGCGGTTACTCAAGCTCCGAGCATGCTTTGGACATATCCCCACCCCAACACTGAGCCTTAGCCAGCTATAAATATGCCGCGGTCCAAAGTCTCTGTTCGGAGATTTCTTTAACGACATTCTGGTGTGACTTGGAGTTGAAATGGTCGGTATCATTTCGGATTAACTTGTATGATATCGCCAAACCCAAGCACACTGGAGTGTCGTTACATTATTAGCTCACTTTCGCCATTATATTCTGGGTTAGTGGTTTGCTGCGAATCATTAACAATTTATTATAATTGTGTAATTAAAGGAAAAAAAGTTAAAGTTACAACACTATACTTTTTTTTTATTGGGATGGAAGGGTTGAAGTACATTTATCACTCTTAAGTGCAATTCGTAACACATGTAACAAACACAATACCCATTCGTGATATTTTTTCTTCAATCAACCTCAGGAGTGTATATTATCTGAAATTGAATCGTTTTTATTGGATTTGTCAATAGCTAACGCAGGAAAAAAATTTAGTACGTTTCTCTTGGGAAATGTCGGAAAATTCGATTTTCTAAAAATCATTAGAAAATTTGTATAAAATGAGCCTCTAAAGTGTTATGTCTGGAAATGGATTACATTGATGTGACTTATTAATAGCTATTGCAGTAATAAGCTCAGTTCGAGTTTCCCGCGGGAAATTTCGGAAAATTTAAAAAAGTTTCCAGCTAAAGTAAAAATGGATGTATAAAATCAGCCTCTACAGTGTTATATATATTCAAAATTTTTCACGAGAAACTGGAGCCATATTCAGAATATTAACAAAAGGCTTCAATACTTTTCATTCATTCTTAATAATTTTTAAGCTCAACACTACCGATTGATATCGACTTCTTTTTTTATTTTCGGCTGGGATAACGCATTCTACATTAACGTTTTTTTTTTTTCACTTTCGGTTGGAGAAATACAATCTGCATTTTCGACTTTTCACTTTCGGGAATAAAGATTTTATTTTACTTCAGTTGAAAGAGATAAATAGCAACTGAGAAAGCAATCATTAGTAGACAAAAACGGCAAGTGTACTACATACTATAAGGTAAACAGTTGTTTATTGTGTTATTTAGGTTTGCGTAGAGAAGCTCTCTTGTGGAACATACTGTACACCCTGTCTATCTAGATTTTTATCGAGATGACTTGGAACGATTCAACAAACAATCTGAGGTAGTTGATTATCATACATACATATGTTTCATTGAATGTCCCTTGTAAAATGCCTAATTAGTCATTCGTCCCAAAGCGATGCCCTTAACGGAGCCAGTTACAATCAATATAACATTCCAGTACAGTATATAATTAAAAATTTACATTATAACAGCGACAAATTTATTCAATTAATTTGTCAAATACTACCTACAAAAATAAAAAAAATAATTAGATCGATACATCGTATAGTAAAATGAAATGATAAATTGACTTTTTAATTATAAACATAACCGACTGTAAATCAATAAAAGCTACACACATATATAAAATATCAACTTGCGCTGTCACATAAATTATTCATTTACGTTTTAGATAATATGCCATTCGACAGAACGTGTAATTAAATTTTCAAATATAAAGCTCGAAAACATTTAAAAATTTATAGACGGAATACAGAAACTTTCACAACATTAATTTTTATTTGTTGTATACAAAAACTAAAATTATCGTTGCTGTGTACGAGTTTATTATAATTATATTAGATTAGAGTTTTTTATTTTTAGAAAAATTAAATTAAAAATTTGTTCACAACGTAAGTTTGCTAGAAATGTAATATAATATACAGTTAACAAACGGATATGATGTTATTACTGTCGCGTTGACGATCTTGCTTCGAGATAATGTTTTCTATATACAATACAGAAATATGTAATATGTAAGTCGATAAGTGGTACACATCTTCAATGTTTTAGTTGTACTATGCCAAAGCATACACCAAATTAAATCCATAGTTGTTAACGTTATTGACGTTAGATATTTTTTGGTGAGTGCTTTTACAATTTTGTTATAGTAAATTGATTTAAAATTGAAAATTTATTATTTTCGGATTGCACTTAATTCAATAAAATGTTTGTAATTTTTCTTGATTTTGGCAAATGTTTTTTATTTTTAATGGTTTTCATCTAATTTTGACAAAATGTTTACGATTTATAGGAAAATCAAAGAGGAATATATAGTGATTTATGAATTTACACTATTCGATGGCTGTGTTGTAACATTTATCAAGGAGGTTTAAGAAAAGTGACTTGATAAATGTTTATTGATATAGGTATACAAGTAGGTGACTAATTGATATTGCAGAACGGCTCTCACTCCGTTATTTATATATCTCAGATTAATGAACAAAAAATTCATAATAGAACTGTTTATTATTCAGACTTGCTATTTATCTAGCTATTGAGTAACAGGGAATCTTTAGAATACAAATACTTTTAATTGTTTTTAATAAAATTTGCGATAAAATAATTTTTACAAAATCTAAATACCTATACATTTTGATTTGACAAAAAATAATTGAAAAATAATAAATAATGGGTTAGTTATGTATACAGTTTCAAATCGTCCACCGCAATTTTTCCAACAAAAAGATTATAATATTTTAAATATAAACACGTTGTTGAGTTTAGTTTAAGGTTAATTTTATTTCTCCTCGTTGTTCACTTCAGCTGCTCTTTTTTCATACTAGTCTCTTTTTTTCTTTTTTCGTTACAAATTTTGACAGTACAGGAATACAAAAAAATTAATATTAATGTTAAAAAAAAAATGAACGTAAACTAATTCAGGAGTAAAGTGAAGTTACCAACAATTTACAAAAAATTTTAGTACTAAATTCAAATACAATTTATGTTTATGGTAGTATAATTTACGTTAAATAATAATAGTTGTTGATGAAGATCCAACATTTCGGGGCCCATGATAACTCGAAGGTTATTATAATATGAACAGCTTTGGATGATTGGTGCAGATAGAGTCTTCCTTGTTGTCATTAACAAATCGTTGACCTCTAATGGTTCCCTTCCACCTCGATCATTTCCCGACTATATTGAAATAAAATAAGGATAATATGGATTAACATTTAGATTGCTTGGCATTTACTCCGTAAGCAATCCTAATAGTGGTTATACCGCCACGACTCGGCTCAGGATACTGCTGATGTTATGGGCGGTTTGTTTGCTGAAAGTGAAGGTTTGCTTTAATTTTTAAAATGTATTGTTCGTATATTGTGCTTTTATCGATTAGTTCGATGGTTGATCAATTGGTAACCGGCATATCTTAGTTATCGGTCTTCGAAGAGTGCCATTTTTTGTCTGAAGGTTAACTACTCTCACCAAATTGTCATTACCTGGGTGTACCTCTGTTATTCTGCCCATCAACCAATTTACAGGTGGTAGCCTTTCATCCTTTACCAATACAAGATCATGAACTTGAAGATTCGATTTGGGCTGTAAATCATCTGCATAATTTCACGCCATCTACTCGGAAGGTTACTTATTGATACTGCATCTGGTTCAGGTAAATCTCTCGGAGTGTCTCCATTCAGAAAATGGTTCGGCGTAATAGCTGTTAAGTCGTCAGGATCTGAGGTGAATGCACTCAACGGTATACTATTTAAACAACCTTCTATCTCCGTGAAAACGGTCGTCCATTTTTCGAAGGTATAAGATCTATCACCACAAACTCGCTTCAAGTGATATTTGACGGACTTTACCCCAGCCTCCCAAATGCCACCAAAATGTGGCGCTGCTGGCGGGATGAAGTGCCATTGAATAGAGCGGTTATTTCGGAATGGTAGGATACTCTTGTCCATTGTATTCAACCACAATTTTGCTTTAGATTTCAATTTATTGGTCGCACCCACAAAGGTTGTCCCACAATCACTATAAATATGGGAACACATATTTCTTCTGGCTAGAAACCTTTTAAGTGCGGCAAGGAATGTTGCGGTCTCCATGTCACCGACGAATTCGACATGTATAGCTCGCGTAGCTTAGCACACGAATACGACCATGTATCCTTTGTATATAGTTTTCCCACGGCCTTTAGATGCTTTAACGTTGATAGGGCCAGCGAAGTCAACCCCCGTTGAACTGAACACAAAGGTGGGTTGAACTCGCGGTGCCGGAAGAACTCCCATTTGCTGCTCGGCGGCTTTTGCTCACATTCGATAGCATTTCAAACATCTTTGCAATAAAAAACGAACAGTTTTTCTTGCATTGATAATCCAAAATTTTTTCCGGATACAAGTTAACACTAATTGAGTTCCACCATGAAGCGTTCGATTGTGAAATTCGCGAATCAGCATAGTAGTGAACTCATTTTTTGACGGCAGTATTATTGGGAATTTTTCATCGTAAC
>OY744481.1:346497284-346557728 GCA_963556165.1 Tipula helvola | reverse complement strand
CTATTTCTATTCTATTTCTATTCTATTTCTATTCTATTTCTATTCTATTCTTCTATTTCTATTTCTATTCTATTTCTATTCTATTTCTATTCTATTTCTATTCTATTTCTATTCTATTTCTATTCTATTTCTATTCTATTTCTATTCTATTTCTATTCTATTTCTATTCTATTTCTATTCTATTTCTATTCTATTTCTATTCTATTTCTATTCTATTTCTATTCTATTTCTATTCTATTTCTATTCTATTTCTATTCTATTTCTATTCTATTTCTATTCTATTTCTATTCTATTTCTATTCTATTTCTATTCTATTTCTATTCTATTTCTATTCTATTTCTATTCTATTTCTATTCTATTTCTATTCTATTTCTATTCTATTTCTATTCTATTTCTATTCTATTTCTATTCTATTTCTATTCTATTTCTATTCTATTTCTATTCTATTTCTATTCTATTTCTATTCTATTTCTATTCTATTTCTATTCTATTTCTATTTCTATTCTATTCTATTCTATTTCTATTCTATTTCTATTCTATTTCTATTCTATTTCTATTTCTATTTCTATTCTATTTCTATTCTATTTCTATTCTATTTCTATTCTATTTCTATTCTATTTCTATTCTATTTCTATTCTATTTCTATTCTATTTCTATTCTATTTCTATTCTATTTCTATTCTATTTCTATTCTATTTCTATTCTATTTCTATTCTATTTCTATTCTATTTCTATTCTATTTCTATTCTATTTCTATTCTATTTCTATTCTATTTCTATTCTATTTCTATTCTATTTCTATTCTATTTCTATTCTATTTCTATTCTATTTCTATTCTATTCTATTCTATTTCTATTCTATTTCTATTCTATTTCTATTCTATTTCTATTCTATTTCTGTTCTATTTCTATTCTATTTCTGTTCTATTTCTATTCTATTTCTATTCTATTTCTATTCTATTTCTATTCTATTTCTATTCTATTTCTATTCTATTTCTATTCTATTTCTATTCTATTTCTATTCTATTTCTATTCTATTTCTATTCTATTTCTATTCTATTTCTATTCTATTTCTATTCTATTTCTATTCTATTTCTATTCTATTTCTATTCTATTTCTATTCTATTTCTATTCTATTTCTATTCTATTTCTATTCTATTTCTATTCTATTTCTATTCTATTTCTATTCTATTTCTATTCTATTTCTATTCTATTTTCTATTCTATTCTATTTCAATTATATTTCTATTCTATTTCAATTATTTTGCGCTGCATTGACTAGCTCAATTGATTCTCGTAGTGTGCAAATTCTCACTTCGCCAAGTCCCTTCACCTTGCGTTGGTGCTTCTAAATCGTAAATCTTGCATAAAGTCCCTTCGAAATAAAAGATGTCTGTGACGCGGAAACCAGCAATGCTCGATAATTCTGATATTAATCACTGCCATCTTTGATTTTAGTTATTGCAGTCGCAAGTATGTATTCCTTGCTCAGCTGTTTGGACAGTGTTGTATGATATGAAACCTTATGAGCGGTCGTATTCGGTTTTTTCTCATTATTGGACCACTTCTCATCCGCTGCATTTAGTGATGTGTGATGCTTGGCATGGCAACGTTCACACCGTGCCCTTGATCTGCAATCTCTTACTCAATGGTTGCTATTTAAGCAATTAAAACACCTATTACCCTTATGAATGGTTTCTGCTTTCTGCTTTGGTATCATGGCTTCTTAAACACTGCAATCGAAGATTCTATGTCCGACTTCATCTGGTTTAATTATCCAGCTTGTTTAGTGCTACGTATATCAACCATAGTTCTCTTCGCTCTACCTCAGGACCTATTGCTTTTAATTCCTGATTGATTCGTCTAATGTATCCGCAAAGTATTTTGATAAAGGCATTGACCGTGTGTCGCTTTCGCTCGTATGTAACTGGCATCCGTTAGGCGTAAGTGCCGGATGAGTGCTGCTGGATTGCCTTTCAGTAGTCCCATTAGGTACTGGAAGTTTTGTGCTCCTGTTAAGTTGCCTTGCCTCCGTATAAATGTCAACAAAGGACTGCCACTCCATATAATTACCATCAAATATATGAATGTTGATTTTTTTTTAGTTGTGCTTCTATGGAATGATGTTGCGATACATTCATGGTGTTGTCCAGTTGTGCCCCTGTTGGCTGCTCGGAAAACTTTTCTTACGAATAGTCGCATTTAGCGTTGCGTCAGCGGTATAGTAATTGTCCTCGATTTCGGATAGATCTGACTCTGTTTGGCTATCCAAATTGAACATATCATGTTCTATAGCTTGGAATTCGCTTAACAATTTTGCTGCTCTTTCCTGCCCTTTACAAATATCAGCAATTTCGTCATGGATCCCTTTACTACTGCTCTTTGATTCTTGAGACTCTTCATATTGATTGTATACACTTTTTATTATTTGAATTAATATGAATATTTGTATGTATTTTTATTTTTAGGTATTCCAAACGCACTTGAATCCGTGTTCAAGACAAATGGATTCGACCGCCATATTGCTTGTTTGAGCACGATTAACGTTACGCTTAGAGCTTTGCCGTATTGGATAGACCAATTCGCACTTTGATTTTTTAACGCACTTACACAGCTAGCACTGAATTATTAATTGCGGGGTTATACTTACTGAGCACTACAACGTGTTTTCTGGAATTTTCTCAACGTTCTTCGCTATTTCAAGGTGTGGCTTGATATTGCGATGACCAAAAATACTGCGGCTGATTGTGACGACGCTTGATTTTCACAAATATGCAATATTCTGTCGCTGCTTGAGCGCCAATTGAGCGAACTGCTATATAAATCAATTTTGACAATAATTTTTCTGTCAAATGAAAATGTAAATAATAAACAGTGCGGTGTTGTGTTGTGATTAAGTGAAGATTACGATATATTTTGCTATTGAAATTTCAACCACATGTTAGTCGATTTATTATTTGTGAATTCCTTTAATAAAATCGCATTTATGGTTTTATTTCCGAGTAACTAATAATTTCTCTTAGAATTAAATGTCGCTAATAAATCTTAACAGCAAATTACTATAAGACACCCTTAATAATATCAAGCTTGCTCGGATGGTCCACAGCGATGCTTCACCCAGACAAAAATACTCAGTAAAGAATTATATCAGCCAATTCTCACGTTGCCCACATAATATTATGATCTGAACAAACGGCACAAGTCTTTTCAAAAACAAACTTTGAACATTGTGGATGCTCTCTGAGTATGGAATAACTTCTATTAGTAATTATTTTCAACAGTATACACTAAAAATGTATAACTGGAGTAAATTCTTAAAGGTGGAAGATAAAAAATGGCGAATGTGATTTTGATTGCTATTCAGCACGTCTCAGTTCTAAATATTGTCTGCTTGCTGTTAGAGGATTTATATTGACATTTCCAATTGTAATATTGGAATTTGAGAAAACCCGCGTCATCTAAGAAAATCAAAAAGGGAAATTTTTGTAAAATGCAAATGGTTGGTTTGGTGACGTATAAGGAACACTTTGTAGGAAAACGTAAGATCATCATTTCACAGTTAGTTTTGTGAGTTACAACGAGTAAATTCAACGGAGCAATTGATTGTGTATATACTAAATTTAAGTTTTAAATAATACTAAAATAATTATTCCTCCATGGTTCTATTATGCAACATATTACTTTAAAACAATAACCACACACAATCATTGCTCCAAAAAGACCTACAATTATTTTTAATAATAAAATTTGCACACAAACTACAATGGTTTAACAGTAAAAAATAATGTTCCAATACCAAACAAAAAAATCTATTCAGCTTTAAATTTAATCACTAAATCGATTTGGGTTTCATTTCAAATACGTGCACAGAATTTCAGCAAATGAAAATAAATAAAAATTCCAACAACAAATACCAATTATGTACCCATTGCAAATATAATTTTCGATCTAATAAACGGAGAAAATCATTTAAAATATCTTTGGTATCCTTATTTTCTAATTATATCCTTTGAACCATAATTAATTTCAAACATTTAAAATATTACATAATTGAAATTGAAAAAAAACCGTACAACTAAATTCAATACATTATGGAAGATATTACTACGGCATAGGATTTAGAAAAGTTGTGGAAAATTACTTCCTGTAGTCATGACGCTGAGTACATACATGAAAAATTAATACTCTTTATTATTAAAACGTTGCCACGACTTCTTCCAAGTATTTGCTTGAAAACAAATATTTTTATGATTTCATTAAATCTACTTCAAAAGAATTTCAAATTTTGCCCTCCAATTTAAGTTTCCACAAAAACGTTTTTTTTTTATATACATGGTGGAAAGTACTGTGAAAAACAAAATAACGAGCCATTTTTGTATTTTATTTAATTTTTATTTTGGGTTCAATACGTGACGCTAATTTGGTTTTATATTTTTACGTTATTTTACCACTGGTGTTCAATTTTATTTTTTTTGCTAGGTTGTGGCTTAAAGGTAAAATTATACGGAACAAAAAAAAGATACAAAAAGACCAACATTTTTTTTTGTTTATTCACCGCTAAGAAATCTACTGTGCAATAGTCGTTGATTTAAAAAACAAAAAAAAATTATCTCATTATTACAGGCGACACGGTACCTTTTAAAATTTTTATTTTCGTTATTTGATTATAGGTATATACAATGTACATTGTACATATAGATGAAAATATTTTTCGCCGATGTAAAATGACCATGGGATGAGGGAGATCTAAATTTAGACATTAATTATGAGAATTTTGTTGATGCTGAAAATTGTGATAAATTATAATGAACTTAATTTATGTTAAAATACGGAAATTGGCAGGTTTAGTAATTATTATAGTTGAATGATAGATAGGGTGTTTAAAAAATATTATGGGGTGACAATAAAATGTTTCATCTTTGTTTTACAATAAATAATTAAGGCCTATAAAATTTGCTATATTCTAAACTACTAAGTTTGTCTATTTGTTTATTTATTTTGTACATGTATGTATATAATGTACATATAAAAATTATAAGTCAATTCAGAAGTTTGAAACTCTCAAATTCGCTTCATTTATTCATCAAATTTGGAAATTCGGTTTTCAGAACTTAAAATTTCGGGGTTTTAAAAATGGTATTCCAAATTTCCAACCAAACTAGTGGTCAACAATCTAAGCTGTACAGTGCAGACGGTAGTGTTCTTTCTACGGATGTAACATTAACATTTGTTGTAATTGGAGAAGGAAATACGTCAAAACGATGGGTCACAAATATTAACACTTCTATCGATTTAATACAAATTATTAATCAAACAGATATTAAGGCTGGTCCACATTATTGAATTTCGGTCTCGGAAGAAGTTCGAATTTATTTATTTACTTTTGAGAATTGAATAAACTCTTGAGGAGCACAACCGGTTCAGTTCTACGATCAATAGATATAAATAGCATGACTGGTATCAGTCGCCTCCACAACACATATTTACTGCCTCTTAAAATTTTTGAACGATCTTGAAGTTAATCGGCAAATCACATTAACATCAACCGGGATGGTTTAGAAGGTTTACGGATTTGTCGACGCTTTTAAGTTCAGTTAGCTTTCAACTAACCTGCGCAAAGTTTCGTGTAGCACCTCTGAGAAAATCGAACATATCTCGTGCTGATCTACTGTCGACAGAACTGGTAGGAAATATTATTCCAATCTTAAACATCTATATCCGTGAAATTTATTACTGTTCGGATTCAGCTGTCACATTATCATGGCTGACTTTTGAATCAATCATATTAATATGGTTCGTCGGGAATCGAGTGTCAAAAATTCAAAAATGTACACCAATATAAAATTCAACTCAGCAGCATGTTCACCATTTCAACTAATCCGGAATTTATCGTGGTTTACATGGGTTATAATTTTGGAAACTTAACCTGACCAATAGCCTACGTCGAGTATTGAACAAATTTCCGGAACGGTCCAAATTAAAACCGCCTTTGTATGTTCATATGGGGTGAAGTAAACGGAATTTCTGCACAGACACCATCATGAAGTTTTATTTCTTTACAAAGGATTATGGCTTACGTTCATCGTTTTATTCACATCTCTCACATCGTAAGAGAGTAGATAATCGGCTATATATGGCGAATAAAGACAGTTCAGTCCTCTGATTTGAAAAACCAACTGGAATGGTTAAAGCCCAAAAAATCACACCAATAACCCATTAGTTCCTTTGTCTTATTTGCTAGATAGTAGTATCCAATTAAATCATGTCAATCATTTATTTTCACAGAAATCTTTTTCACGCAGGTCTACAGTGCTTATTTTGAACATGCATATATCAAGGCGGTATGATAAATTGATGTTGTGCCCCACTATCTTCCAAACATTTCGGTAGGATTCACGAAGCTGACGTAAAATCCGCGAAACTCCATTTACGTCGAATAATGGGGGCATCTTTAGACCCAAACGATCTTAAGGCAATTAATTACTCCTGGATATTTTCTGGTCAGACGACTTCTCACCATAATCTTAGCGCCTAATATTGACAATGAAAAGTTTAAAGGGGCCATAATTAAAACAGTGGCATGTTCAGCAAAAACATCAGCACTCCCGGTCGCATTGGACTAAGCTATACCTCTAAGAAAAGCAACATCGAAGAAAATGCTGCTGGACAAATATTTATATGCATTATGAAATAAGCCTCAAATAATTTCTAACATTCATTTCCAGTTTTCTTTTTAACAAATCAAAGAACTTAGCGCCATTTTTATATTTTAATATGAGCCGTAGGGCTGTTGCAAAAAAATTTACAAAATCAACAAATCGATGAATATTACTTGGAACAACGACGTTGTTCTCTATTAAACAAAAAGCACCTATTTCAGATATTGGCTCATGCAATGAATATTTAGGTTGTAAAGGGTATACACGGCGGATTGGAAATCACTTAGTGCTATTTTGATATGAACCGTAGGACTCTTGCAAACAAATTTAGAAAATTAACAAATCACCAAATATCGCTTGGAATAAGGACGTTGTTATTTATTATATTAAATGCTCTAATAAAGTCTGCTCTGCAGAGCTTCAACTCAATGGATGTTTCTCAATATTTAAATTATACATACGAAGTCTTAGTATTAAATCAAAAAACTTCATCAAATAAAATAGGAGCATTACTAGGTTGTAGCCACTTTGTGAACATAATAACCATGCAAATTAAAGAACAATTCCAAAGGCATCGCTGAAAGAAAGGAATTTTATTTTAGGCTTGTTTTGTATAATTCTTAATACGGATAGTTTAGAAAAAATTGACACAATTTTTGAAAACTTATGCTTAATTTATGTTCTAAATCTTAGTTATTAGAGGCAATTTTAAAAAAAAAAAAATTTGCACTTTAATCTATGAAACGTCAGAAGGTTTAAACATACCTGCATCAAATTTAGTAGATTGGAGACATATTCAAAGAAACACTTTTATTAACAAGACAGTATTCCGTGCCAGCCCATATTATACAAGGTATAATGAAATATTTGTAAATATAAAATTAAAACTAGCAAACGAGGCACAAACCAATGGTGAACATAATAAATTTCAATATGAAGATTTTTTAAGTTCACTGCATATCTTTCACTCTGGGGAATATGCTTTAAAAAAAAAAAAAAATTGGAGTATCTGGACGTTTGTCTATAACGCAAACTCCGCAGGTTGGTTTTCCATAAAGAAAAACCACTCTGAAAATCTACGGCTTGGTAGATTTATTAACACATTAAGGGGAAAACGGCAAAGAAATAATTTACCCAAGGCGAAAATGTCCAATCAATTCGACTTCTGACGACCCAGACAGCGATATGCTTGGCAAAACGTGAAACAAAAAAACATAAATTAAAATTTTTCCAAAGCAATGGAATAACCAATGTATAGCTCATCGCGAAGAAGTTAGTTTGCATATACTAAAAAATGGACATACTTTTGTGAAAGATAAATCTACCATAAAAATTAAAAATACATGTCCATTAGATGCGGTGGCTCAGATTTTTTTATGTTTTTTTATAGATACAGAGTTTTTTAAAAGATTTTTTCGATGGTCCAATAACATATTTTTTTAAATTTATGCTGAAGCTAGCAAATAGTGTTGATATTGAAAAATCTACAATCAAAGATCTCGACTGTTTTTAAAGATCTACAAAGATCGTCCCGAACTAGTTTCGAAATAAATTTCCATTAATTTTTTAGGTGGTACTTGTTCGATATCATTTATTTTAGAGAAAGTGCTTCCCTCAATTTGTTTAAAATACGAAAAAAAATAAAACAATTCTTTAGTAATTCTAATTATGGTATTATAATATTTGATGTAAATCCGACGACCTATCACATACAAATAAAGGAAATTTGTCAAACAATTTATTTAACTCAAGCGGACTAGTTCCACCTAAATGTAATTGTGCATTAGAAGCGATTGGGTGAAAAAATATGCGTGGTTATTTTCGATCTTATATAAAACGTAGTGAAAATACATGGGAGATACACGACAGCATGTTGCAATTTCCAATGACAGTAAATACGGCAACAAAGGTTAATCCGGCAATAAAAATATATTCCAGGTATTAAAATTAACCAATTATTAATTATTACACGGAAAACAATAAACTGGTCCTCAGCTAAGAAAACGGACTTTTAATTCAAGAAAATGTACGTCTTCTTGATTTAAAAGCTAATTTTCTTATTTCTTTCGAGTTTTTCTTCATTTCAAGAAACATAATTCTTACAAGAAAAAAACTCGAAAAAATAAAAAAATTTGGTTTTAAAACAAGAAAACGTACATTTTCTTGAATTAAAAGTCCGTTTTCTTAGCTGAGGACCAGTTTATTTTTTTTCCGTGTAACAATAAAAATGCATCTGTAAACAAACAGAATAATCTGAGCCGTTGCATTGAATATATATTTTAATAATTAATTATTAATTACTAATTTCTAAATACTAATTACTATTTACCTATTACCAAATACTAATTACTAATCACTAGTTATAAATTACAAACTACTAATTACAAATTACTAACTGAAAATTATTAATTACTGTATACTATGTACTAATTACTAATTATAAACTATTATTTATTAATTATTAATAACCAATTATTAATTACTAATTAATAATTAATAATTGCTTATTACTAATTATAGATTACATTACTAGTTAGCAATTACTTGTTACTAATTATTAATAATTAGTTATTAATTATTAGTTAATTATTATTAATTGTTAATTGCCAATTATTAATTAATTACCAATTACTATGCAAATATATTTTAATAATTAATTACTAATTACTAATCGCTAGTTACAAATTAGTATTTACTAATTACAAATTACAAATTACAAATTGCTAATTAAAAATTTGGTACTAATTACTAACTGCAAATTGCTAATTACTATATACTATTTACTAAATACTAATTATGAACTACTATTTATTAATTATTAATAATCAATTATTGATTACTTATTAATAATTACAAATTGCTTATTACTAATTGCAAATTACAAATTACATTAGCAGTTACTAGTTAGCAATTACTTGTTACTAATTATTAATTATTAGTTAATTATTATTAATTATTAATTACCAATTATTAATTAATGACTATTACTAACTAAATACTAATTACTAACTATTAATTACTAAATCTATCTATTTATTAATCATTACAAATCACTGACTAATAATTATTAATCATTAATTATTAATTATAAATTATTAATACATAATTAATTATTGATTACTAAATACTAATTAGTAATCGCTCATTACTAATTACTAAATACTAATTACTAACTTTTAATTACTAATTAATAACTGTTAACTACTAATTATTAATTACTAATTACTTAAAACTAATTACTTATTACTAATTAAAAATTACTGGTTATGCACTATATATTAAATGTTAATTATTCCGATATAGGGTTTTGCCAGTTTTCCTATAAGGCACATCCCTAGGTGACGGATCGGGGAATGCCTGCTAAATATGGCGGGTACCGGGGAAAACAAATATTCGGGGCGGACCAAAATCTAACAAGGCCGATGAGGTGCAAAATTCGACGAAAAAAAAAATTGAGAGACGTTTTTTAAAATTATTTTGGAAAAGGGGGAATTTACTGCTCTTTCTAGTGTTATATTCTGGAAAATGCCGGAGACATATTCTGGACGAAAAAATTGGGAGAAGTTTTTTAAAAATATTTTGGAAAAGGGGGAATTTACTGCTATTTCTAGTATTATATTCTGGAAAAGGGCGGAGACATATTGTGGAAAAAAAATTGGGAGAAGTTTTTTAAAAATATTTCGGATAAGGGGGAATTTACTGCTCTTTCTAGTATTATATTCTGGAAGAGGGCGGGGGCATATTCTGGAAAAAAATTGAAAGAAGTTTTTTAAAAATATTTTGGAACAGGGGAATTTACTGTTCTTTCTAGTATTATATTCTGGAAAAGGGCGGAGACATATTGTAGAAAAAAAAATTGGGAGAAGTTTTTTAAAAATATTTTGGAAAAGGGGGAATTTAATGCCCTTTCTAGTATTATATTCTGGAAAAGAGCGGAAACATATTCTGGAAAAAAAAATTGGGAGAAGTTTTTTAAAAATATTTTGGAAAGGGGGAATTTACTGCTCTTTCTAGTATTATATTCTGGGAAAGGGCAGACACATATTCTGAAAAAAAAAAATGGGAGAAGTTTTTTAGAAATATATCGGAAAAGGGTGAATTTACTGCTCTTTCTAGTATTATATTCTGGAAGAGGGCGGGGGCATATTCTGGAAAAAAAATTGGGAGAAGTTTTTTAAAATTTTGAAAAAGAGGGAATTTACTGCTCTTTCTAGTATAATATTCTAAAAAAGCGCGGAGACATATTCAGGAAAAAAATGCGAGAAGTTTTTTAAAAATATTTTGGAAAAGGGGGAATTTACTGCTATTTCTAGTATTGTATTCTGGAAAAGGGCGGAGACATATTCTGAAAAAAAAATTGGGAGAAGTTTTTTAAAAATATTTTGGAAAAGGGTGGAATTTACTGCTCTTTCTAGTATTATATTCTGGGAAAGGGCGGAGACATATTCTGGAAAAAAAATGAAAGAAGTTTTTTAAAAATATTTTGGAAAAGGGGGAATTTACTGCTCTTTCTAGTATTATATTCTGGGAAAGGGCGGAGACATATTCTGGAAAAGAAAATTGGGAGAAGTTTTTTAAAAATATTTTGGAAAAGGGGGAATTTAATGCCCTTTCTAGTATTATATTCTGGAAAAGAGCGGAAACTTATTCTGGAAAAAAAATTGGGAGAAGTTTTTTAAAAATATTTCGGATAAGGGGGAATTTACTGCTATTTCTAGTATTATATTCTGGAAAAGGGCGGGAGCATATTCTGGAAAAATAAATTGAAAGAAATTTTTTAAAAATATTTTGGAAAAGGGAATTTACTGCTCTTTCTAGTATTATATTCTGGTAGAGGGCGGGGGCATATTCTGGAAAAAAAATTGGGAGAAGTTTTTTAAAAATATTTTGGAAAAGGGGGAATTTACAGCTTTTTCTAGTATTATATTCTGGGATAGGGCGGACACATATTCTGGAAAAAAAAATTGGGAGAAGTTTTTTAAAAATATTTCGGAAAAGGGGGAATTTACTGCTCTTTCTAGTATTATATTCTGGGAAAGGGCGGACACATATTCTGAAAAAAAAAATGGGAGAAGTTTTTTAGAAATATTTCGGAAAAGGGGGAATTTACTGCTCTTTCTAGTATTATATTCTGGAAGAGGGCGGGGGCATATTCTGGAAATAAAATTGAAAGAAGTTTTTAAAAAATATTTTGGAAAAGGGGGAATTTACTGCTCTTTCTAGTATTATATTCTGGGAAAGGGCGGAGACATATTCTGGAAAAAAAAATTGGGAGAAGATTTTTAAAATTTTGGAAAAGGGGGAATTTACTGCCCTTTCTAGTATTATATTCTGGAAAAGAGCGGAAACATATTCTGGGAAAAAAATTGGGAGAAGTTTTTTAAAAATATTTTGGATAAGAGGGAATTTACTGCTCTTTCTAGTATTATATTCTGGAAGAGGGCGGGGGCATATTCTGAAAAAAAAAATTGGGAGAAGTTATTTAAAAATATTTTGGAAAAGGGGGAATTTACTGCTATTTCTAGTATTATATTCTGGAAAAGGGCGGGGGCATATTCTGGAAAAATAAATTGAAAGAATTTTTTTAAAAATATTTTGGAAAACGGAGAATTTACTGCTCTTTCTAGTATTATATTCTGGGAAAGGGCGGACACATATTCTGGAAAAAAAATGAAAGAAGTTTTTTAAAAATATTTTGGAAAAGGGGGAATTTACTGCTCTTTCTAGTATTATATTCTGGGAAAGGGCGGAGACATATTCTGGAAAAGAAAATTGGGAGAAGATTTTTAAAATTTTGGAAAAGGTGGAATTTACTGCCCTTTCTAGTATTATATTCTGGAAAAGAGCGGAAACATATTCTGGAAAAAAAATTGGGAGAAGTTTTTTAAAAATATTTCGGATAAGGGGGAATTTACTGCTCTTTCTAGTATTATATTCTGGAAGAGGGCGGGGGCATATTCTGAAAAAAAAAATTGGGAGAAGTTATTTAAAAATATTTTGGAAAAGGGGGAATTTACTGCTATTTCTAGTATTATATTCTGGGAAGGAGCGGGAGCATATTCTGGAAAAATAAATTGAAAGAAATTTTTTAAAAATATTTTGGAAAAGTGGGAATTTACTGCTATTTCTAGTATTATATTCTGGAAAAGGGCGGGGGCATATTCTGGAAAAAAAATATTGAAAGAAATTTTTTAAAAATATTTTGGAAAATGGGGAATTTACTGCTCTTTCTAGTATTATATTCTGGAAAAGGGCGGAGACATATTCTGGAAAAGAAAATTGGGAGAAGTTTTTTAAAATTTTGGAAAAGGTGGAATTTACTGCCCTTTCTAGTATTATATTCTGGAAAAGAGCGGAAACTTATTCTGGAAAAAAAATTGGGAGAAGTTTTTTAAAAATATTTCGGATAAGGGGGAATTTACTGCTCTTTCTAGTATTATATTCTGGGAAAGGGCGGAGACATATTCTCGAAAAAAAAATTGGGAGAAGTTTTTTAAAAATATTTCGGAAAAGGGGGAATTTACTGCTCTTTCTAGTATTATATTCTGGAAAAGGGCGGAGACATATTCTGGAAAAAAAAATTGGGAGAAGTTTTTTAAAATTTTGGAAAAGGGGGAATTTACTGCTATTTCTAGTATTATATTCTGGAAAAGAGCGGGAGCATATTCTGGAAAAATAAATTGAAAGAAATTTTTTAAAAATATTTTGGAAAAGGGGGAATTTACTGCTCTTTTTAGTATTATATTCTGGGAAAGGGCGGACACATATTCTGAAAAAAAAAATGGGAGAAGTTTTTTAAAATTTTGGAAAAGGGGGAATTTACTGCTATTTCTAGTATTATATTCTGGGAAAAAGCGGGAGCATATTCTGGAAAAATAAATTGAAAGAAATTTTTTAAAAATATTTTGGAAAAGGGGGAATTTACTGCTATTTCTAGTATTATATTCTGGAAAAGGGCGGGGGCATATTCTGGAAAAAAAATATTGAAAGAAATTTTTTAAAAATATTTTGGAAAATGGGGAATTTACTGCTCTTTCTAGTATTATATTCTGGAAAAGGGCGGAGACATATTCTGGAAAAGAAAATTGGGAGAAGTTTTTTAAAATTTTGGAAAAGGTGGAATTTACTGCCCTTTCTAGTATTATATTCTGGAAAAGAGCGGAAACTTATTCTGGAAAAAAAATTGGGAGAAGTTTTTTAAAAATATTTCGGATAAGGGGGAATTTACTGCTCTTTCTAGTATTATATTCTGGAAGAGGGCGGGGGCATATTCTGGAAAAAAAAATTGGGAGAAGTTTCTTAAAAATATTTTGGAAAAAGGGGAATTTATTGCTATTTCTAGTATTGTATTCTGGAAAAGGGCGGGGGCATATTCTGGAAAAATAAATTGAAAGAAATTTTTTAAAAATATTTTGGAAAAGGGGGAATTTACAGCTCTTTATAGTATTATATTCTGGGAAAGGGCGGAGACATATTCTGGAAAAAAAATTGGGAGAAGTTTTTTAAAAATATTTCGGAAAAGGGGGAATTTACTGCTCTTTCTAGTATTATATTCTGAAAAAGGGCGGAGACATATTCTGGAAAAAAAAAATTGGGAGAAGTTTTTTAAAATTTTGGAAAAGGGGGAATTTACTGCTATTTCTAGTATTATATTCTGGAAAAGGGCGGGAGCATATTCTGGAAAAATAAATTGAAAGAAATTTTTTAAAAATATTTTGGAAAAGGGAATTTACTGCTCTTTCTAGTATTATATTCTGGGAAAGGGCGGACACATATTCTGAAAAAAAAAATGGGAGAAGTTTTTTAGAAATATTTCGGAAAAGGGGGAATTTACTGCTCTTTCTAGTATTATATTCTGGGAAAGGGCGGAGACATATTCTGGAAAAAAAATTGGGAGAAGTTTTTTAAAAATATTTCGGATAAGGGGGAATTTACTGCTCTTTCTAGTATTATATTCTGGAAGAGGGCGGGGGCATATTCTGGGAAAAAAATTGAAAGAAGTTTTTTAAAAATATTTTGGAAAAGGGGGAATTTACTGCTCTTTCTAGTATTATATTCTGGGAAATGGCGGAGACATATTCTGGAAAAGAAAATTGGGAGAAGATTTTTAAAATTTTGGAAAAGGGGGAATTTACTGCCCTTTCTAGTATTATATTCTGGAAAAGAGCGGAAACATATTCTGGGAAAAAAATTGGGAGAAGTTTTTTAAAAATATTTTGGATAAGAGGGAATTTACTGCTCTTTCTAGTATTATATTCTGGAAAAGGGCGGGAGCATATTCTGGAAAAATAAATTGAAAGAAATTTTTTAAAAATATTTTGGAAAAGGGGGAATTTACTGCTCTTTCTAGTATTATATTCTGGGAAAGGGCGGACACATATTCTGACAAAAAATGGGAGAAGTTTTTTAGAAATATTTCGGAAAAGGGGGAATTTACTGCTCTTTCTAGTATTATATTCTGGAAGAGGGCGGGGGCATATTCTGGAAAAAAAATTGAAAGAAGTTTTTTAAAAATATTTTGGAAAAGGGGGAATTTACTGCTCTTTCTGGTATTAATTCTGGGAAAGGGCGGAGACATATTCTGGAAAAGAAAATTGGGAGAAGTTTTTTAAAATTTTGGAAAAGGGGGAATTTACTGCTCCTTCTAGTATTATATTCTGGAAAAGGGCGGAGACATATTCTGGAAAAAAAATTGGGAGAAGTTTTTTAAAATTTTGGAAAAGGGGGAATTTACTGCTCTTTCTAGTATAATATTCTGGAAAAGCGCGGAGACATATTCTGGAAAAAAATAGGAGAAGTTTTTTTGAAAATATTTTTGAAAAGGGGGAATTTACTGGTATTGTATTCTGGAAAAGGGCGGAGACATATTCTGAAAAAAAAAAATGGAAGAAGTTTCTTAAAAATATTTTGGAAAAAGGGGAATTTACTGCTATTTCTAGTATTGTATTCTGGAAAAGGGCGGGGGCATATTCTGGAAAAATAAATTGAAAGAAATTTTTTAAAAATATTTTGGAAAAGGGAGAATTTACTGCTCTTTCTAGTATTATATTCTGGGAAAGGGCGGACACATATTCTGAAAAAAAAAATGGGAGAAGTTTTTTAAAATTTTGGAAAAGGGGGAATTTACTGCTATTTCTAGTATTATATTCTGGGAAAGAGCGGGAGCATATTCTGGAAAAATAAATTGAAAGAAATTTTTTAAAAATATTTTGGAAAATGGGGAATTTACTGCTCTTTCTAGTATTATATTCTGGAAAAGGGCGGAGACATATTCTGGAAAAGAAAATTGGGAGAAGTTTTTTAAAATTTTGGAAAAGGTGGAATTTACTGCCCTTTCTAGTATTATATTCTGGAAAAGAGCGGAAACTTATTCTGGAAAAAAAATTGGGAGAAGTTTTTTAAAAATATTTCGGATAAGGGGGAATTTACTGCTCTTTCTAGTATTATATTCTGGAAGAGGGCGGGGGCATATTCTGGAAAAAAAAATTGGGAGAAGTTTCTTAAAAATATTTTGGAAAAAGGGGGATTTATTGCTATTTCTAGTATTGTATTCTGGAAAAGGGCGGGGGCATATTCTGGAAAAATAAATTGAAAGAAATTTTTTAAAAATATTTTGGAAAAGGGGGAATTTACAGCTCTTTATAGTATTATATTCTGGGAAAGGGCGGAGACATATTCTGGAAAAGAAAATTGGGAGAAGTTTTTTAAAAATATTTCGGAAAAGGGGGAATTTACTGCTCTTTCTAGTATTATATTCTGAAAAAGGGCGGAGACATATTCTGGAAAAAAAAAATTGGGAGAAGTTTTTTAAAATTTTGGAAAAGGGGGAATTTACTGCTATTTCTAGTATTATATTCTGGAAGAGGGCGGGAGCATATTCTGGAAAAATAAATTGAAAGAAATTTTTTAAAAATATTTTGGAAAAGGGGGAATTTACGGCTCTTTCTAGTATTATATTCTGGGAAAGGGCGGACACATATTCTGAAAAAAAAAAAATGGGAGAAGTTTTTTAGAAATATTTCGGAAAAGGGGGAATTTACTGCTCTTTCTAGTATTATATTCTGGAAGAGGGCGGGGGCATATTCTGGAAAAAAAATTGGGAGAAGTTTTTTAAAAATATTTTGGAAAAGGGGGAATTTACAGCTTTTTCTAGTATTATATTCTGGGATAGGGCGGACACATATTCTGGAAAAAAAAATTGGGAGGAGTTTTTTAAAAATATTTCGGAAAAGGGGGAATTTACTGCTCTTTCTAGTATTATATTCTGGAAAAGGGCGGAGACATATTCTGGAAAAAAAATTGGGAGAAGTTTTTTAAAATTTTGGAAAAGGGGGAATTTACTGCTATTTCTAGTATTATATTCTGGAAAAGAGCGGGAGCATATTCTGGAAAAATAAATTGAAAGAAATTTTTTAAAAATATTTTGGAAAAGGGAATTTACTGCTCTTTCTAGTATTATATTCTGGGAAAGGGCGGACACATATTCTGAAAAAAAAAATGGGAGAAGTTTTTTAGAAATATTTCGGAAAAGGGGGAATTTACTGCTCTTTCTAGTATTATATTCTGGGAAAGGGCGGAGACATATTCTGGAAAAAAAATTGGGAGAAGTTTTTTAAAAATATTTCGGATAAGGGGGAATTTACTGCTCTTTCTAGTATTATATTCTGGAAGAGGGCGGGGGCATATTCTGGGAAAAAAATTGAAAGAAGTTTTTTAAAAATATTTTGGAAAAGGGGGAATTTACTGCTCTTTCTAGTATTATATTCTGGGAAAGGGCGGAGACATATTCTGGAAAAGAAAATTGGGAGAAGATTTTTAAAATTTTGGAAAAGGGGGAATTTACTGCCCTTTCTAGTATTATATTCTGGAAAAGAGCGGAAACATATTCTGGGAAAAAAATTGGGAGAAGTTTTTTAAAAATATTTTGGATAAGAGGGAATTTACTGCTCTTTCTAGTATTATATTCTGGAAGAGGGCGGGGGCATATTCTGGAAAAAAAAATTGGGAGAAGTTTTTTAAAAATATTTTGGAAAAGGGGGAATTTACTGCTATTTCTAGTATTATATTCTGGAAAAGGGCGGGGGCATATTCTGGAAAAATAAATTGAAAGAAATTTTTTAAAAATATTTTGGAAAAGGGGGAATTTACAGCTCTTTCTAGTATAATATTCTGGGAAAGGGCGGAGACATATTCTGGAAAAAAAATTGGGAGAAGTTTTTTAAAAATATTTCGGAAAAGGGGGAATTTACTGCTCTTTCTAGTATTATATTCTGGAAAAGGGCGGAGACATATTCTGGAAAAAAAAATTGGGAGAAGTTTTTTAAAAATATTTTGGAAAAGGGTGGAATTTACTGCTCTTTCTAGTATTGTATTCTGGAAAAGGGCGGAGACATATTCTGAAAAAAAAAATTGGGAGAAGTTTTTTAAAAATATTTTGGAAAATGGTGGAATTTACTGCTCTTTCTAGTATTGTATTCTGGAAAAGGGCGGAGACATATTCTGAAAAAAAAAATTGGGAGAAGTTTTTAAAAATATTTTGGAAAAGGGGGAATTTACTGCTATTTCTAGTATTATATTCTGGAAAAGGGCGGGGGCATATTCTGGAAAAAAAATATTGAAAGAAATTTTTTAAAAATAATTTGGAAAATGGGGAATTTACTGCTCTTTCTAGTATTATATTCTGGAAAAGGGCGGAGACATATTCTGGAAAAGAAAATTGGGAGAGGTTTTTTAAAATTTTGGAAAAGGGGGAATTTACTGCTCTTTCCAATACTTAAGCCCCTCAAATGATGTTAAAAAATACCCGATAATAATAACCTTAGAATATAATACTAGAAAGGGCAGTAAATTCCCCCTTTTCCAAAAATATTTTTAAAGGAATTTTCTAAATTTTTTTTTCCAGAATATGTCTCCGCCTTTTCCAGACTATATTACTATCCGTATATACATATTGTATATCGATCTCTATTTGCGTACCTGAAATCAATGAGAAAATTCTGAAAGTTTGTCAATATTTAAATTAGGCCTACATCTTATCACCCAATAAAGGAATCCGATGAGCAATTCCTATAAATGCATTTAGTATTACATCAAACTTCATCAACTTTAAATATTTGGGTACTCCGTATATTGATCTCTATTTTTGTACCTGAAAGCCATGAGAAAATTGTGAAAGTTTGTCAATAGTTAAATTAGGCCCACATCTTATCACCCAATAAAGGAATTCGATGAGCAATTTCTATAAATGTGTTTAGTATTACGTCAAAGTTCATCAACTTCAAATATTGGTGCAGTCCGTATATTGGTCTCTATTTTTGAACCTGAAATCCATGAGAAAATTCTGAAAGTTTGTCAATAGTTAAACTAGGCCCACATCTTATCAACAAATAAAGGAATCCGATGAGCAATTCCTTTAAATGCATTTAGTATTACGTCAAATTTCATCAACTTTAAATATTGGTGCAGTCCGTATATTGATCTCTATTTGCGTATCTGAAATCTCTGAGAAAATTCTGAAAGTTTCTCAATAGTTAAATTAGGCCTACATCTTTTCACCTAATGAAGTAATCCTATGAGCAATACCCATAAATTCGTTTAATATATCAAATTACGTCATTCGAGAATTTTGAAATCGGTACATATCGTTCGTTCTGTTTTCGTTTATCTTAAAATAATAATATATTAAAATATAAATTGTGATCAAAATTTATTTAGTTTAACTAAATTAATGTCTAAAAAAATATATTATTTTCATTTAAATTTTCATATCATTATATCGTAATTTTCTGAAAAACGCCTAAATGTTTACTTTTCACACATACTAGCAAACAAATTGTTGCTTTTGTAATTTTAGGAGAAATTTAGGATAAACTTCACATCCCTATGCTTATTAGAAATTTGGAACCAAAATACATTATTGCTAATTTTCATGCATTTCGGCATGCATTTCCTGTAGACCGAAGCGACTAAAGTAGGTATCACATTAGTGCAGAACTTCGATAGATTTCCAACGATCCATTTCGATGCCAAATCGTGTAAATCAGTAAAAAAAAATAATTATGAAAGCAAAAAAATATCCAAGTTCATAAAGAAATGAGGTTAAATATTTCACAAGAAACAGACGTCTGCTTCGAATTAAATTTCAGCCCAATTATTTTTCTAATTTTGGAATACCCATGATTATGGCTATATGTTCAAGTTGTGTGTGCCTAATTCTCATTTTTTTTATTTTTATTTTTAATTGGTTTGAGCTTTAAACCTTCTTTCCTCATTATGTTGTACATACTATTCCATTAAATTGTATAGCACACAGATTCATGTTGGTTTTTGACTTTTTTGTTTCGTTATGCTTAGATTCAACCTAGAACTTACAAAAGAATAAATTTATATAATTCCTTTTAATTAAGAAACCACAAAAACTACATACATACATATGTATATACATAGACATATTATATATATTCGTAATTGTAAATTTTATGTACTAAAGCACAAATTCATTAATGTATTTGGTTCGTCGTCTTCGTTTTGGTTTTAAATTTTTTTTTTTTTTGGTGTGTGTGTGTGTTTTTGGATAAACCATGTTTTGCGAAACGGAAAAATAAGGAATCGTATAAAGGAAACTTTTTTTTTTCTGTGTCTTTCGTTTTCAAAAGAAGAAGAATATTTCTGAGAAAAAATTTTGTCTGTTTTTTTTTTTAAACAATATCAAAGTTTTAAAATTAGAATTTATGTGTCTTTAAGGAACTGGAAATGGAATTTTTTATTTTGTGACCTCATTTGTATATAAATACAGTCCTCTTATTTGCAGTTTTAAATAAAAAAAAAAAAAAAAAGTTTCTCTTGGAATAGTGACTTAACTAAATGAATATAGCTACTATACATATAGCTAGGGTATGTTTGACTCACCCATCACTAGAGATTCAATTCGAATAATTTGTAACACAATTCACACAGCTTGAACTATATATGTTTGGTATTATGAATAATTTCATTTTAATATTGAACTCTCTGTATGTGTTATTCATTATCATAATTAAAATAGATAAATTAAATAGTCTTTTATACCAAATGTGTCAGCCAAACAATTTAATAGTTTTGTGCCAAATATAGAAAATAAATGATAAAAATAAAAGAGCGCTGACCGAAAATGTCGTTTTATATACGAATATAGTTTTAATGTCATTTTGATATGCATTTTTAATCTATCAACATAAATTCATATAAATGTAAAACTTGTCAATCATATTTTAAATAACATTTAGAAATTTTGACAAACAAAACAAAAACTAAATAAACTCGCTATTTCCCTACACATAAAATACAATATGTACGAGTATATTGTACTGATATGACATTGATAGATATCCAGTTTTTGTGCAATAATTGTGTAAACCACAAAGTTTCATTTTAAAATTTATATTTTGTGTTATATTAAAGGGCGGAAATTCATGAGCTGTATTTTAAAGTTATTTAATTAACTTGTTGGGGTTTGGTGAAACTTTTTGGTTTTTATCATAAAGCTGCTTTAATTAATAGTCGTGTGATAAAATCTCATTAATTGGTGCGGTTATTTCAATGAAAATCATAAATTATATTTGGTGATGTGATATTTATACATAGCGACGGTTTTGTGGTTAAATTAAAGGTAGATTGTATAAAATTACAACCAATATTAATATATTGCTATTATAGGAATTGTCTTTTAACAATTTCTTCTGTGTGTAAAATATGAATCAATCTGGCAGGTACCAGAATAACTTAATGTTCGAATTAGAACCCGCATATAAGAATTAAATACAATAAAATATAAGTTTGTTAAAGTTTTTAAGGGTCTTGTAAAATTCGCTAATACTATAAGTATATGATTTCTATATTATATAGGAAAAATCAGGGTAACAATAGATGATTGTAAAATGATTTATTTTTCACAATCAAATCGAAAAATAATAAAAATTCGAAAATAATTATTTTAATTAATCTAAACTTTTTTGATTTTTGACCGAATTGATCAAACAATAAAATTTTCAATTCAAAAAATTCAAAAAAATATTTAATTGGCTGAGAAGCTAAAAATTATATTTTGCATTTTTTAAAATTAAAACTAGTATGGCAATTAAGGCACATATTCAATCAATATCCAGAAGATGTTATAAAGAATTAATTTGGGAATTACATCGAAATTAACTAAACTTGGACAAATAAAAAGTTGCAACCCATCTAGCTCGAACCACTGATATTGGTCAGCTAAAATGATTAATTAAAATATTAATTTATAATGATGCGCATGGCAATTTTTGGTATAATGCCACACAATATACTCTATTAGTGTTGTGTATGTAACAAAAATCAGTTTGTATCGCAAGCCAATTTATTTTAATTTTTTATAATAAATTGTAAAATGATCTGATCATGTGATGAAAATTGGTCAGAAAAAATTAATAATTGTTTAGATATAATAATTAAATAACCAGTTAACAAAGGTATATTTGTAATGTTGCATATAAATATATAAGTGCGAGCTTTCGTGTATCACCACACAACAGACTTTTTAAAAAGTTGATCGACTGTGTTAAAATAACGATGAAATTTAGAATCTTATGCATGTCTAACAAAATCGATATCTCAAACTTATTTTTATCGGCAAACATCTACTACGATTTTCTGATAAGCCTATTTGTGTACTTTAATCATGATCAACCGCTAAAATTTCATATAGAGTTTATCTATTGAAATAACGATTATTCATAAACTTGAAAAATTGGATTTTATGCATGTCTAAGAAAATCGTTATCTCAAAACTTGTGTGTACTACGCTTTCAAACCGGTGTGAAGTTTTTGGACACTTTTTTGGACACAAATTTAGTGTACAATGTGAAGTTTTTGGACAAATTTGAGCTTTTAGATAAATTAGGTTTTTGGACTTCACTATGGAAAACCAACTTCCAGATATTCCAATTTTTTTTTTAAAACCATATTCCCAAGAGTGGAAGATATTCCATATACATATTTGAAGTGAAACTTAAAAAATCTTCATTATGAAATTTAGTATGTTCACCATTGTTTGTGCCTCGTTTGCTATTTTTAGTTTTATATTTACATATTGCATCATACCTTGTACAGTCAAACTTGTTTTTGTGCGGTAGATAGGGACCGTACAAAAAAATGCACAAAAAAAATATTCACAAACTTCATAAATCGACTTTAATAATGAACACTAAATTATTAATATTGTCTCGAAAATTCGGGAATAATTCAATAAGAGATTTTCAATAATCTGTAACATCATGATTTTTATAAAAATAAGAAATTTTGTGTAATTTTGAGGATTACGTAAAATTTAATAATTTCATTCTGCTCTTAAGTAATATCGATATACTTAAACGATCTCGTAAAAACGAAAAATTAACAATACCACCCAAGTGTTGATCTTTTAATCTCGAATATGCTACAATAGAAGAATTTCCGTTGGTTTTGTGTTGTACCTAACGTCGCATTTTGTAGGCATAGTTTGTTCGTTTTTTTTTTGCTGTACAAAGGTATCGATCACGATTCTGTTGTTATTGTTTCTCCTGTATCCAAATATTTATAAGTGCTATGTAGTTGAATAAGACGAGTATTGCACACGAAATACGTACATGTGAAATTTGGAATTTGAAATTTGAAATTTGACATTTGAAAAATCACAATTTGGAATTTAAATTTAAGATTTGAAATTTAAAATTTCAAGTTTGGAATTGAAATTTGAATTTTAAAATTTGGAATTTGAAATTTATTTTTTTTTGGAAATTAAATTTGGAATTTGAAGTTTGGAATTTGGAATTTGAACTTAGGATTTGAAATTTAGAATTATGAATTTGAAATTTAAAATTGGAATTTAAAATTTAATATTATGAATATGAAATTTTGGAATTTGGGATATGAAATTTGAAACTTAAATTCTAGAATTTGCAATTTGGGATTTAAAATTTGAAATAAAGAATTTATAATTTGGAATTTGAAATTAGAAATTTACAATTTGGAATTCTAAATTTAAGATTCGAAATTTAAAATTTAAAGTTTGGTATTTGGGATTAGAAATTTCGAATTTAAAATTTGAAGTTTGGAATTTGAAATTTAAAATTTGAAGTTTTTAATTTGGGATTTGAAATTTGAGGTTGGTATCGTTATCCAAAATAAAAAATCCCCAAAAAAAACAAAAATCCCGAAAAACCAAGTTTTTTAAAATAACAAATTTTTGAAATATTATTTTAATTCGTTTTATACCTTGGACGATGAGGCCTGCCACCCCCAAACTGCCGCCCTGACGATTTTTTGAAATTCTAATATTCATAGTGATTGAACCATTTTTAAAAAAAATTGTGTTTTTTAATAATAATTCACATACTAAAAGAGAGAACTCCCAAAAACCGCTTAGCATTGGACCTTTGCGCAAGGATGACAAGAAAACGTCAGAAAAATTTCAAAAATATTAAGATTTGTAAAAATATTAACGTTTGTATTTCACATACTAAAATAAAAAACTCCTCAAAGCCGCTTAGTATTGGCCCTTTCCGGCGCAAGGATGACATGAAATTATGTAGATTCCTTTTGTTTTCATATTTTGGTTATTAAAAATTTATTGGGATCTTCCCTTTCGATGGGGCAGTTTACTTTGTATTTTTCGGTATTTATTTTTGGGATTTTTTCGTTCGGGAATATGATGGTATCCCGAAATTTGTAGTGTGGAATTTGGAATTAGCAACTTGGGAATTTGAATTTTGGAATTTGGAATTTGAAATTTAAAGTTTGGAATTTGGGATTTGGGATTTAAAATTTGGAATTTGAAATTTGGAATTTAAAATCTGAAATTTATAATTTGAAATTTGAAGTTTGAAATTTGGTTGAAGTTTGGAATTTAGGATTTGAAATTTCGAATTTGAAATATAAAATTTGAAGTTTTTAATTTGGGATTTGAAAATTCGAATTTAAAATTTAAAGTTTGGAATTTGGGATTTAAAATTTGAAATTTGTAATTTGAAATTTGTAATTTGAATTTTGGAATTTGAAATTTGGAATTTAAAATTTGAAATTTATTATTTGGAATTTATAATTAGAAATATAAAATTTAACGTGTGAAATTTGGAATTTTGGATTTGAAATTTAGAATTTGGAATTTAAAATGTGGAATTTAAGAGTTTAAATTTTAAATTTAAAATTTGAGGTTCGAAATTTAAAATTTGCAATTTGAAAATTAAAATTAACAATTTGAAATTAAAATTTGGAATTTGAAGTTTGGAATTTGGGATTTGAAATTTCGAATTTAAAATTTGAAATTTGGAATTTTAAATTTTAAATTTAAAACTAAAATATGAAATTTGGAATTTGAAATTAGGAATTTGACATTTAAAATTCACAATTGAGAATTTAAAATTTAAGAAGAATTTTAAATTTGAAATTTTTAATTTTGAATTTAAATTTGAAATTTAAAGTTTGGAATTTGGGATTTGATGATATGGAATTTGGGATTTGAAATTTAGAATTTGGAATTAGCAACTTGGAATTTGAATTTTGAAATTTGAAATTTGGAATTTGAAATTTATAGTTTGAGATTTGGAATTTAATATTTGGAATTTTGAATTTGGAATTTGAAATTTGGAATTTAAAATTTGAAATTTATAATTTGGAATTTGAAGTTTGAAATTTGGTTGAAGTTTGGAATTTAAGATTTGAAATTTCGAATTTGAAATTTGGAATTTGAAATTTAAAGTTTTTAATTTGGGATTGAAAATTAGAATTTGAAATTTAAAGTTTGGAATTTGGGATTTGTAATTTGAAATTTGTAATTTGAAATTTGGAATTTGAATTTTGGAATTTGAAATTTTGAATTTAAAATTTGAAATTTATTATTTTTAATTTAAAATTTAAAATTTGAAATATAAAATTTGACGTGTGAAATTTGGAATTTTGGATTTGAAATTTAGAATTTGGAATAAAAATGTGGAATTTAAGAGTTTAAATTTTAAATTTTAAATTTGAGATTCGAAATTTAAAATTTGCAATTTGAAATTTAAAATTAACAATTTGAAATTAAAATTTGGAATTTGAAGTTTGGAATTTGGGATTTGAAATTTCGAATTTAAAATTTGAAATTTTAAATTTTAAATTTAAAACTAAAATTTGGAATTTGAAATTAGGAATTTGACACTTAAATTCACAATTGAGAATTTAAAATTAAAGAAGAATTTTAAATTTCAAATTTGGAATTTAAATTTTAAATTTAAAGTTTGGAATTTACAATTTGAAATTTTGAATATGAAATTTTGGAATTTGAGATATGGAATTAGAAACTTAACTTCTAGAATTTGGCATTTGGGATTTAAAATTTGAAATATATAATTTTTAATTTGGAATTGGAAATTGGGAATTTGAAATTAGAAATTTGGATTTCTTAAATTAAAATTTGGAATTTTAAAATTTGAAATTTGAAGTTTAACATTTGGAATTAAGAATTTGAGGTTTAGAATTTGAAAAAAATATGCAATTTGGAATTTAAAATTTGAAATTGGAAATTTAAAATTTAAAGATTGGAATTTGGGATTTGGAATTTAAAATTTCGAATTTGAAATTTTAAGTTTGGAATTTGAAATTGAAAATTTGTAGTTTCTAATTTGGGATTTGATATTTCTAGTTTGAAATTTTAAGTTTGGAATTTGCAATTTTAAATTTAAAACTAAAATTTGGAATTTGAAATTTGGAATTTAAATTTGGAATGTTTAGAATTTGGAATTGGAACATAGAATTTGAAATTTAAAGTTTGGAATTTAAAATTTGAAATTTTGAATATGAAATTTTGGAATTTGGGATATGGAATTTGACACTTGAATTTTAGAATTTGGCATTTGGGATTTAAAATTAGAAATATAGAATTTATAATTTGGAATTTGAAATTTGGAATTAGGAATTTGAAATTAGAAATTTTTAATTCTTAAATTAAAATTTGGAATTTGAAGTTTAAAATTTGAAATTTGAAGTTTAACATTTGGAATTAAGAACTTAAAGTTTAGAATTTTTAATTTGAAAAAAAAAAAATTATAATTTGGAATTTAAAACTTGACATTCGAAATTATAGATTTAAAGTTTGGAATTTGGGATTTGAAATTTCGAATTTTAAATTTGAAGTTTGGAATTTGAAATTTAAAATTTGAAGTCTTTAATTTGGAATTTGAAATTTCGAATTTGAAATTTGAAGTTTGGAATTTACAATTTTATATTTAAAACTAAAATTTGAAATTTGGAATTTTAAAGTAGGAATTTGCATATCAAATTGACAATTTTGAATTTAAAATTTAAGATTTGAAATTTAAAATTTAAAATTTGGAATTTGAAATTTGAATTTTAAAATTTAGAATTTGAAATTTTTAATTTGAAATTTAAATTTGTAATTTTAAATTTGAATTTAGAATTTGAAATTTGGAATTTGTAATTTAAAATTTAGAGTTTAAAATTTGGAACTTTGGATGTGAAATATTAGATTTTAGAATTTGGGATTTGAAATTTGGCATTTTGGATTTGAAATTTCGAATTTGAAATTTGAAATTTAGAATTTGTAATTTGAAATTTAAAATTTGTAATTTGTAATTTGAAATTAAAAATTAAAAATTTGGAATTTGAAGTTTGGAATTTTAAATTTAAAATTAAAATTTAAAATTTGGGATTTGAAATTTAAGATTTAAACAGTTTAATATCAACAATGTTAGGATTATATTTTTAGAAAATTACATACAAACCCGAATGATTAACTAGAGAATCTCTCATAATCCTACAAACCTACAAACCTTGAATCCTATCAATAAGCTGAACGCTATTCATATCTAGAGTGACTAATAAAAAATTGGACACTCATATACACGACTTTCTATAACGAACAGGGAATTTTGAGAAACTATAATAAAAATTTGAAAAATTTTCAATTTTTGCCCTATCTTATCTAACCTTAATTTGGATCGCCCTATCATAATGCTATAAAAAAAATGTTTGGTTCAATTATACTAATTGCTTGCCTAAGATTAATTCATAATCCTGGAATGCCGATTTTATACAAATTTGTTGACACTTTAAAATTGCTTGAGCGATATCTTTTCATCTTGCAATTTTACGCTTATACATATATTTAGTTGGTGATATTAGCGGCCGAAATGTTTTTCGGACACTAGAGACTTATTTCGGAAACACTATCTCACTTTCACTAATAAGTATTAAGAATTTTTTAAATTTGGAAAGAAAATCTCACTTACCAGAATTACGGAAAATATTCTGGAAAAAGGTGATCAGAATTAGAACGGAAATCTCCATGTTCCTGAATATTTTAAAATTAGATCATCCTTTTCCATAATTCTCTAATTTTAAAATTAAACCCCTTTCTCCAGAATATTTTAAATATCAATCAACCCAAGATTTAATTTTAAAATATTTCGGAAAATGGAGATTTCCATTCTAATTTTATAAATGCATCCTATAGTTAATTTAATCAAGCAATTTCGAGTAAATAGTATTAAAGGGATCCATAACAACTCTGACATTTATCCCAAAGATACCTCATTTTGGATTTTATACTTTCATGTTTTTGATTCGCGGGATTTTGTTTTCTACCTGAACAATTTACGAAAGCGTTGCGGCTTAATTGAAAATAAATCTAAATGGAACACTTTTACTCCATTTCCAACTATGGCTGGCACATTGTCAGTGACTTTTCGATCAATAAAAAATATGGGATAACTTTGCGTTATTCTTACCACATGCTGAACTTCAGGAAGACTTCAACGGTGTCCTAATACGAATATGTTCTTCCATTTTCAAAAGCTTTTAGCTTAAGCTATTTGTGTTATTTTTCATATAGCACTGAATTTTATAAAGTAAAAAAAATGTGATAGACTCGCTTGATGATGGACTTTTAGCTTTATGAATCCAAACAATTTAAAAAGAAAAGCTTTTGAATTATTTCATCATGGCAGACAAATTTAGTTTCAAGCATCCTGTATGCATTTTTTTGATACATTATGTTTCACATGATGACATTTCAAAACGACTATACACGATAGCGATCACAAATATTAATGAATTATTAAAATGAAAACAATACCAAGGTACTTATTAAGTATATACAAAATTTTTTTATAATATCGATTTCATTCTTTGTTCTGCTATTTAGCGATACGCGATTTACTTATATTCATCTTTCCGTTTATTTAGCCTTATCCATCGTCTTTCATTTACTAAAGTGGCAAAAAATTTGATAAAATTATATTTTAAGTATGGTTTGATTCTATCTCTCTCAGGTTTTTATATAAGACAATATCTAATTGTAAGATATGTATATAATACACAGATAGATATAAAGATACATCAGGATATATTTAACAGGTATTGGTATATTGATTTTATTGATATGTTATTATGAGCATGGAACAATGAGATAAATGAATATAAATTAATTGTGATTGTCAAGACGTCAAACATGAAATGTTATAAATTTCGATATAACAGGAGAAAGTTTTGATAATTGTCATTGTTGTATTAAATACATATTTGATGTATTGATTACTGAATCAATTATTTGATTTCATTCGAAATTTGTAATATTTATTGTTACTACACGATATCTAATTCTAATTTAATTTGTTTCAGTGAATCAATTAAAATTTAACAAACTGGTATATGGAAAAGTCGGAACTTGGTTATTTAAATACGTTGTAGTAATGAAAACAAATGTCAACAAATTCTACAGCATCGTTTTGATGCCTGATATATATTTGTGTCTATACGATACTGCCGGAAAAGACCATACATGTTAGAACTCTTTGATTATTATTATTTTAAAAATGTTTGGTTATTGGACGATTTTCGACAGTCAGGTATTTCTGCAACAAATTTGAAACTATCATGACAGAAAAATAATAGACACGACAATAATGCCACGATAGATTTCTAAAATAAATAATTTAATAAAATGAATGCCCCATGTTCTGGCACTATAAAATCCATCATAGGTTATTTTATTTCCCTGCTTCCTATTAAGTAATATTGTACTATTTATAATGTCAGCCCAAAAAAAATTTCTATCATGATAGCAACATTTATCCCAACAGGTTCTCAGCACACAAATAAAACTATCATGGTAAAAGAAATATCCGCTAATAGAATGGGTTGGTACCAGTCTTGCAATGATTTTTTTTAAAGACGTATATCAATTGCCGGTACTCTGGAATTGTTTTATGGGGATAGCATGGTCAAATATGGCCACAAAACCTCATGAGTCATATTTTATTTGATTTTTTTTTTTTTTTTTCTAATTCAATCTCATGATGATTTTTTGTTAGACGTATCAATTGTATTAATGTGAATTTTTTTTAAAATATTGTCATGGAAATGGCATTATCAAATATGGGCGCATATTTGACGATGCGATTGCCATGACAAAATTCTGAAACAGCACCAAATTATTCGCAATTGATAGGTCTAATAGAAAATCATACCAATGCTGGACTTGAGAAAATACTCAGTTGACGAAAATCAATTGAAGTACGATTCACGAGCTGTGCTGGCTAATTTGACTACATGACAAATAGTCTAAACAATTTTCAAATATATAGGCACAACAGAAAATAATCATAAGATTGGCGCCAAAATTACAGGACTGGAAAAATGCTCAGTTGAACTACGAAAATCACATTAAATCCGATTTATGAGTGTCGGCCATATTGGCCCTTCCATCCCGCTACATTATTTAAGCAAATTTCATCAAAGCTTAGCTAATAAACGACAACGTAAAGATTAGCATCACGTATTTTCAAAAATAATTTATACAACGATTCGTCATAAACATCCCATCGAGAAATACATAACCAAAACAATGAACTATTTTCCGCAAGGAAAATAAAAACATGATTTTCCACATTTTTCCTCTGCTGGTTTTTTAAAACGAATTAACAAAGCAAAAAAAAAAAAATCAAAAAATTGAAACGAATCACACTATAGGTGGTAGAAATGGGAATAATTTTTTAATAATTACACACACACCAACAAAAATTAGGAAAACACATAACGTATACCGAAA
Source organism: Tipula helvola (assembly GCA_963556165.1). Lineage (NCBI taxonomy): Eukaryota > Metazoa > Arthropoda > Insecta > Diptera > Tipulidae > Tipula > Tipula helvola. Next base: position 346,526,979 of record OY744481.1, on the reverse strand, counting down.
GCAAAAAAAAACGTAAAATAAATTCAGGGAAATTTTCATCACTGTGAAAACTAATGGTTTTCTAGATTTTCTGTTTTTTTTTTGTTCTACTATACGTACTAGAAAAATCATATTTCATATAACTGACTATCTCCCATTTTTTTTTTTTTTTTTTTGGGATATATGTTGCTCGTTGTACAATTTTTGTGATGCTATAAGTTTATTCGAGTACATTGAGCTAGGTATAAGCACATATGTTGCTTACTTTTTTACAAAAATAATTTTCATATTTTCGGAAATGGGTACAAGTCTAATAAAACATGTAATTATGAACAAAATAAAAAATTAATAATTATTATTTTAATTTGTTTGAAAAATGATCATTAATTTTATGGTAGCGCACTGTTGGCTTTTAGTATCGCACTGTGCACCCATCTCTTCTATTTTCTAGTATGTGGTGGTGATATTAACTCGATAATTTATTTAGATACAAGCAGTTAGGAGGAAAACTACTACTTAATTAAAATACTCAAAATTCAGGGTATTCTGACTTCGTTAAGAATTGCAGAAGATTTTTTTTAATTAACATTCTAATATATCACTAGACGGCTTGAGGCGAATTTGTTTATTGATTAGCAAATGTTTATAATGACAAAGCCAATAACGAGACATCGCAGAGTTTGTGCCAGGATGTCAGCATATACACATGATAAGTACTTGCCTGGTGTACTGCCATTTCCATATGGATGAGGAAGAGTTTTTTAGATAAGTTTTTGCCTGATGTATGAAATGGCCCATGTGCCATATCCATATGGACTGTATAACAGTATTTTTTTTTCCTACAAATTCATTGACATATTTTAGTATGTTTAGTGTTGATGTGGTCCAAGCGTTAGAGGGTAATTTGAATTGTTTAACCAACTTGGTACTTTCCCCCAAAATTAATTGTTACGTAATTGTCGAGCGTTCATTGCACGTGAAGCTACATCCATGGGGTTGCAACTGAATTTTACATGATGCCACTGACTTGGTTACATAAGTCACTGAATTTCAGCTATTCGGTTTCCCACAAAACTTTTGTATTTGCTGGGATTGCCTATTATCCATCCAAGCGTTATCATCGAATCCGTTCACGCATAAGAAGAAGCATACTCTAAATTCATGGCATCTTGAACCTTTTTTAATAAGTTTGCCAATAGCACGACACCACATAATTCTAACCTTGGCAGTAATATTCTGCTTTTTATATGAGCGACTTTAGTTTTTGCTGCTATTAGAGAAAGCCTTCGGAGTGCGTTGTTTTGTAGTATACCACTGCTGCAAATGATTTCTCTGATGCATCGCTGAATCCATGAAGTTCATTTTTCCTTGTTGTCTGTATTCTATCCATCTACATTTATGGTAATATTTTCGAACTCATTCAGACCTTCTTTGAATTGAATCCATTGTTGTCTTAGTTCAACACATAGCGTATTATCCCATTCAATACTAGCCATCGATAGTAAAATACTAGCCATTTGCAGGTAGATGTGTTGTCAATTTTATGTTGTTACTTGCCCATTTTCTTAAATTAAAACCTCTTGCTTTCAGTAGTTGTATAAGCTGTCACTGCGCTGCTAATATTTCTTCTAATGTATCCGCTCGTGAAAGAAGATCATCTACAGAGAAATCTTTTAACGTTATTGTTGAATCGACTGGGTAATTTTGTATCTCATCATTTGCTAATTGACATACGATTTTAGTGGCTATATGTTGCAGACGTGGTCCCATATGTCACTGTTTTTAGTTTAAACGTTTTGATCTCCTCTTTTGGTGATTCTCTCTACAGCAGCCTTTGATAATTTTGATCTGCTTTATTGATTATGATCTGGCGGAACATCTTCTCTATGTCAGCTTTGATAACGAATTGATGTTCCTAAAAATCATTCAATGTTATACCGGACGTTGTTTTTGCCGACCCATCGAACACGACTCTTAGTTTCGTAGTCGTGCTATCTGACTTCATTACTGAATGATGTGGAAGGTAATATATTGCAGGTGGTTCTTCCTCAACTTTTAATATTTCCATGTACTTAAGTTGTTCGTATTCACGAATAAAGTTTGTATAACCTTCTTTGAGATTTGGTTATCTGGACAACCTTCTTTCGGCTTGAAGGAATCTAGCTATTGCCATACGTTTGGAATCTCGCCTGTGCGTTTTATGACAAAATTGCTCACACCCCGCATCTCTGGTTTTGTGAGAATGCGTGGGGGTGCAATTCTTCTAATTCCCAAAATTTGTTTAGCTATTCATCCATCTTAGTTGATGAGACGTGCGAGTTATATTTCATCTCTGTCGTCTTGCTGGGTGTTGATATTCTTAAAAGCTTTTCCCTTCCATCGTATCTTGTGGTTTTGATAAGAGCGGTTGCTAAATGTGTTGTCTCATGAGTTTTCATCGCACTGTCGTTTGAAATGTTTCTTGAAGTAGTAGTTGGAGGCTGCTTTGTCTGAAGTAGATTGTGATGCTTGCCATTGCATTCGTTATATCTTGCTTGATTGGAACATCGTTGCAAACTATGTCCAGTAGTTAAGCATCTTCTGCAAAGATCATGCAAGTTGCATCCGTTCTATGTAACTCATTTTGTTAAACTTGTGGCAGCATTCCAAATTATGATTGTCCGAACACAATATACGCATGACTGATTTTTTAATGCCATTGTGCTGAATGCATGCTGTTTATAGTCGTTGTGGCGATGGCTATCATTTTTTTTTTTCGCTGGCGCTACATACCACAGAGGGACTTCGCCGCTTCATAGTGAAGTTTCGTAATCATTTTACAACGGATAATGAGTGATTAGTTCATTGATCCGTACATTAACCAGCCGTGAAATTTTCATCACCCGCCGGGAATCGAACCCCGGACCTCCGGAGCTTGAAGCAAGCATGCTAACAACTGTGCCACCGGGGTGGCCAGTACAAAATCTTGCATTTCAAAATCTTGCATTACAAAATCTTGCATTACACAATCTTGCATTACAAAATCTTGCATAACAATTTCCCGTACATTTATAGAATCGCGCTCGCGATTCTATAAATGTACGGGAAATTGTTATGCAGGATAACAAATCGCATTGACAAAACTCTACTGTATAATGATAATTATACAGTAGAATTTTGCTTGAGATATCAAAAATCAAATGTTCAGGATTAAATATTCTTAACCAGAATATTAGGTGTGTTGAGATATTCTGGAAAATAGAGATTTCCATTTTAATTTTAATATTAAATCTTCATTAATCAGAAACGAAAATTTAAATTCTGGAAAATGAAGATTAAATCTTCCTTATCCGGAATATTTTCTTGAAATATTTTGAAAAATGGAGATTTCCATTCTAATTCTAATATTAGCCGTATTTCTTGACGCATATAGTTATCCGGATCGGCACAATTTTTTTAATTTTATTTTTTGAAATTATATTGAACTTTTATGAATACTCAATAAATATTATGTTAGATACTAAAGACAGGTACAGATACTAAAACTGCAAAATCTTTTAAATGCAAGATATTGTATTTGCAAGATTTTGTATTTGCAAGATTTTATTCTTGCAAGATTTTGGACTTGCAAGATTTTATAACTGCAAGATTTTGGGTTGGCCAGATTTTGATTTGCATGATTTTAAAAAAATGCAAGATTTTGTACTTGCAAGATTTTGTAATTCAAGATTTCGGGGCGCTCCCCTATATCAATAAACATTTATCAAGCCACTTTTCGTAAACCTCCTTGATAAATGTTACAACACAGCCATCGAATAATGTAAATTCATAAATCACTATATATTCCACTTTGATTTTCCTATAAATCTTAAACTGGTCAAAATTAGACGAAAACCATTAAAAATAAAAACATTTGCCAAAATCAAGAAAAATTACAAACATTTTATTGAATTAAGTGCAATCCGAAAATAATAAATTTTCAATTTTAAATCAATTTACTATACCAAAATTGTAAAGCACTCACCAAAAAATATCTAACGTCAATAACGTTAACAACTATGGATTTAATTTGGTGTATGCTTTGGCATAGTACAACTAAAACATCCAAGATGTTTACCACTTATCGACTTACATATTACATTTTGCTGTATTGTATATAGAAAACATTATCTCGAAGCAAGATCGTCAACGCGACAATAATAACATCATATCCGTTTGTTAACTGTATATTATATTACATTTCTAGCAAACTTACGTTGTGAACAAATTTTTAATTTAATTTTTCTAAAAATAAAAAACTCTAATCTAATATAATTATAATAAACTCGTACACAGCAACGATAATTTTAGTTTTTGTATACAACAAATAAAAATTAATGTTGTGAAAGTTTCTGTATTCCGTCTATAAATTTTTAAATGTTTTCGAGCTTTATATTTGAAAATTTAATTACACGTTCTGTCGAATGGCATATTATCTAAAACGTAAATGAATAATTTATGTGACAGCGCAAGTTGATATTTTATATATGTGTGTAGCTTTTATTGATTTACAGTCGGTTATGTATATAATTAAAAAGTCAATTTATCATTTCATTTTACTATACGATGTATCGATCTAATTATTTTTTTATTTTTGTAGGTAGTATTTGACAAATTAATTGAATAAATTTGTCGCTGTTATAATGTAAATTTTTAATTATATATATACTGTACTGGAATGTTATATTGATTGTAACTGGCTCCGTTAAGGGCATCGCTTTGGGACGAATGACTAATTAGGCATTTTACAAGGGACATTCAATGAAACAACAGATAACCAACCGACGAACTCAGCTTGTTTGCTGAATCGCTCCAAGTGATCTCGATAAAAATCTAGATATACAGGGTGTACAGTATGTTCCACAAGAGAGCTTCTCTACGCAAACCTAAATAACACAATAAACAACTGTTTACCTTATAGTATGTAGTGCACTTGCCATTTTTGTCTACTAACGATTGCTTTCTCAGTTGCTATTTATCTCTTTCAACTGAAGTAAAATAAAATCTTTATTCCCGAAAGTGAAAAGTCGAAAATGCAGATTGTATTTCTCCAACCGAAAGTGAAAAAAAAAACGGTAATGTAGAATGCGTTATCCCAGCCGAACATAAAAAAGAAGTCGATATCAATCGGTAGTGTTGAGCTTAAAAATTATTAAGAATGAATGAAAAGTATTGAAGCCTTTTGTTAATATTCTGAATATGGCAAAACCTGGCTCCAGTTTCTCGTGAAAATTTTTGAATATATAGGTATAACACTGTATAGGCTGATTTTATACATCCATTATTATTTTAGCTGGAAACTTTTTTAAATTTTCCGAAATTTCCTGCGGGAAACTCGAACTGAGCTTATTACTACAATAGCTATTAATAAGTCACATCAATGTAATCCATTTCCAGACATAACACTTTAGAGGTTCATTTTATACAAATTTTCTAATGATTTTTAGAAAATCGAATTTTCCGACATTTCCCAAGAGAAACGTACTAAATTTTTTTCCTGCGATAGCTATTGACAAATCCAATAAAAACGATTCAATTTCAGATAATATACACTCCTGAGGTTGATTGAAGAAAAAATATCACGAATGGGTATTGTGTTTGTTACATGTGTTGCGAATTGCGCTTAAGAGTGATAAATGTACTTCAACCCTTCCATCCCAATAAAAAAAAATATAGTGTTGTAACTTTAACTTTTTTTCCTTTAATTACACAATTATAATAAATTGTTAATGATTCGCAGCAAACCACTAACCCAGAATATAATGGCGAAAGTGAGCTAATAACCGAGAAGGTTACAAATCGGCTCAATTAAACTTATAAACGTGAAGTAAACGAGAAAAAATTGGAAAACAAGTGTTCGACGAAGAAAATGCCAAAAAGGTAAGAGTTCTACCAGTTTCAGAGGCAACATAGGACCATCTAAAGAAATTATATCGGAAAGTACTGTTTCTCGAATTGTAGGTCTTATCGTGTAACAAAACTTCGGAGAAAAAGTCTGGTTATATTCTAAGGACCATTAATACTTGAAAATAAAATAAAATTTTGTAAATGTTTTTGGCTCAGTATTTTTGCCAATTCTCAAAAACCGGTGTATAACAAAATCTTCTAAACATTACAATAAAATGTACCACGTAATCAAGGATCAGGTTGAAGGTCCTGTAAATGAAAGCTGGTATAGTACAAAATCCGATATATGTAGAACATGCGAGCCATTTTCTGCCCAAAAATAAATATCTTGACTGACTAAATAATTCAAGGAAATAAGGAACATTTTAAACTGAAGAAAATGATGAGACAGCCAAAGGCGATAGATATAGAATCAAGAATTTCTTATCTAATTTCCGATTTGAAAATCTTTTAACTTGACCTCGCCCACCAACTGCTCCATTACTTTCCTCAATATATCTTAAAATGCACCATATTAGATATAGAATTCTGTTGTTCTAAGATCGCGAGTTTTTTCTTTGATCGGCACCAAAGGAAGAATAAAAACAAAATTGGAAATTCCTTTACTAGACAAACATGTATCTTTTGATATTTAAATTGCTTCCCCTTCGCCTGGCAGAAATTACACTAGCTTAACCGAATTATGGGATTATTAGAAAATAGATTTTGAAGTCAGAAATATAAAAAATAGAGAGACTATACAGAGAAACCTTGTTGTAAACTAGTGAGTTATGGAAAACTCGTAAAAAAGATCCAACGTATCAGCAAATTTCCATTATTAACTAAGGAGTTTGCTCTTTAGAAAAAGTTATCCTGCGTGGAGTCTAAGAAATTGCCTCAAACATTTTTCCATTATGCCCATTAAGCTGCTACCCATTATGCTGCCATGAATTAAAGGAATTGAATAAAAGGAAAATCTTATATTACTGCATGATTCACTATAGGTATTGAACATTTTCCGCTTGCAATATAACTAATCGACTCGAAAAAGGCGTTTTTACTTTAGAACAGCATGTCATTTTGAGGAAGGTTTATTAAAGCTCAAAAACAGACCCAAATTTGATATATTATTCAACTTCCCAAAAAGTTGACGAAAGTGGTAGCAATTAAATGCGCTTTGCATTCTCTAAATTATCCTATTCCTTTGCTCTAAATTTCAATCCCCAAAAAACTAAAGTTCCATATCTTTATAGGACCTATACTTTATAATAATTACAGCTTATAGTTTCATGTATAAAGTGCTAACAAAAATGGAATTAATGGGAAATATTGAGTTCTAAAAGTGTTATAGATGTAAAACTCTAATTTAACAATGATTGTTCAATTTACAGGCCCGAAACTACTCGCGGCGCTCAATCTGAACAGCGTTGAAATTATTAACTATCTTAAAATATGTACCTATACTGTAAATAGTTTTATCTAATACTATCCTACATCATATAAAAAATAGGTGAAAATGGAATTTATCAAGATTTTAGTTTTATAAAATAGTAATAAAAAAAAATAAATCTCTTCTTATCAATTTAAAGGGAGAGGAAAATTTCTCAGTAAATAAAAAATTTTTTTTTTACCTTTTTTTTGTGGAAAGCATTATTTTATCGTTGTAGTTGTTGTTACACAAAGCGGGAACAATAAAGTATACGAATATACATTTTTTTTTGTTGTTATCTGATATATTTTTTATTTATTTATTTTATTTCTTATTTTCTATTCTGAAAGGAAATCTTATGTAGACGAAAAAAAGGATATCCGATAATACAGTGAATATTACAAAGGTAAGAGATAAATTTTAAAAAGGTCGTTTGTGTATTTTTGGTTTAAAGCGCTTCTAGCTTTATATACATAACCATAATATGATTCTAATGTTTTGTAATATATTCACTGCACACAGAATAAGTTTTCATTAACTTCGGGAGTTAGAGCGCACAAGTTTTGAAAGCTACCTAAACCTCAACGACCAATTCCTCTAGAAAGTGGCGCTGACAAATGAAACATGCTTAATTTTCCTCAACCCATAGATGATGACCTAAATTTTGAAAATATTTTGAAGATTTTCGTTAATTGTGTTCACAATGCTATACCTCTGCAAATGGATTAATTTGACGTAAGAGTTCCAGCATCAATTGTGCGGATTAAAAGAATTTCGCGACAATATGTAAAAGATAATATCACGGACATCAGCCGATATATTGGTATTGACTCTGGGGTAAAGAAAGGGGCAGAGGAATAATATTTTACTTTGTTGGTAAATATATTATAATTTATAAGTGATTGAATGCTTTATTTTACTGATTTACCATTTTACTGATTGAACATCAACTTTCAAAATTTAATTGTTGAAATACCTATTGATTCTGACATTTTATCGTTCAAACTTCATTCTAACATTCAAGTCGAAAGTTTAAAACCTGTAGAGTTATCTCCTCATTCCGAAAAAGTTGTTACTATTCCTGTAAACCTTTTAAATGAATATGAATTCATTTGCCCATCTTAAGATGTAACACCTTCTATTTTTATCGTAAATTCGACTCACAAACTCCATTACAACTACCTTAACAACTATACCTTACTTTACCTTAGCCATTTTATAATTACGAAATTTTTTCATTGCAAAAAGGTTACGAAGATATTAGTAAACGTTTAACAATTTTTAAACAATCGATTACTTAAGATCACTTGAATAAAGAAGAAATAATCTCTCTCAAGCCGATACTAACTGAACTTAATGACGTATTTTATCTAGCAGGCGATAAGCTCATCACAACCAATGTAATTCAACATAAAATAAAAACATTACCCGAGTCAAGTCCAATAAGTGTTCGTCCTATTCGTAAACCACATTCCACTAAAAGTGAAATTCAAAGACAACTTAATAATATGCTTGAAGATGGTACCGAAATGATGAAAAGAAATAGAGAGTCGTAGTAGACTACCGTAAATTAAATCAAATTACTGCAGGTGATTTGACTTCATAACATCATACGGATATCCTTGATAAATTAGGAATGGCACAATATTACTCAACTTTGGACCTTCGAAGCGGTTACCACCAAATTAAACTTGATCCTAGCGATCGTCTTAAAACAAGGACATTATGAGTTTGTGTCCATGCTATTTGGTGTCAGAGGGGTACTCGATACATTTCAGCGAATGATTAATAGCGTTTTAAGATGCCTTAATTATATAAAATGTCTAGCTTATCTTGATGAAGTTGTTGTCTTTGGAGAAATGCTCTTTGATCATAACAATCGATTAAAGGAAGTTTTAAAAAGATTTTGACGTTATAATCTGAAGGTGAATCCTTCAAAATGTCAATTACTAAGGAAGGAAATTTATTATTTGGGCCATATAGTAACACTAAACGGTATTAAGCCAGACGAAACCAAAATTATAGCGAAAAAAATTTCCTTTACCTAAAAAACAGAACCGATATACAATTTTCACTGGGTCAGGCTAATATTACCGGAATAACAAATCTTTTACAGAAGAATACTACATTTAAGTGGAGTTCCGAACGTCAAAAACTTTTGAATCATTGAAAGAAATTCTTATAAATCCTCCAATTCTACAAATGCCTAATTTCACCAAACCCTTTATGCTTACATGCGACGCTAGCGATCACGCTCTGGGAGCAATTTTGTCCCAAGACGTAGACGGATTTAACCTTCCAATTGCTTAAGATAGTCGGCTAATTAGCAATGCGGAAATTAATTATTCACCCACAGACAAAGAATTAGCTGCAATTATTTGGGGAATATTACATTTTCGTCCATAGTCCATACTTATTCGGACATAAATTTTGTGTTGTGACCAATCATCCAGCTCTTTTGGGGCTTTACAAATTAGAATCACCAAAATCTCGTCACATGCGCTGGCAAATTTATCTTGGCGATTATGATTTTACTATTATACATACATATGTAACCCTGGAACTTTGATTAAAAATGCAGATGCTTTAAACCGAATAAAGCAAGAAGCAGATAAATTCCAGAATATACCCGAATGTAATGCAGTTACGCAGTCAAAAGCACCCTATATTATACAGCTTCAAAAGGTAAATTCAAATTTAGAAATAATCGATAACGACACAAATACTTTCAATCCTAAAATTGAAGAAAATGAAACAGAATCTCATACTATTTCGCATGAAACTTTAAACGATACACCATTGTTTGAATTTAATATCGATAATAATAGTTATAATAGAAAAGATATAATAATTAAACATATTACAGATGAGTCTGAAATTCAACAGTTAATACATGATTTCCATATTTCACCCCTTGGCGGACACCAAAGCATATATATTCAAAAGAATACAGCAATATTATAATTTCCCAAATATCTACTCCATCATTAAACAATTTATTGAAGTGAAACTTCTTTAGTACCGGGGTGATTTTTAAAATCGATGAAACAAAACAAAAATTACAAGCAAATAATGAAAAAGCGATATAAAACGAAAAAAGCGACAGTATTTCTTTTATTTTTGAAGTGAAATTTTGTTAGGCAGGCTATGATTCGAAAAAAACAAAAGAATATTGAAACGAAATTGAATGAATTTGCAAGCAATACAAAAACAACATCTACGAACAGTCGAATCAATGCCTCCTAAATGTATAGTATAGTTGGGCTTGACCCAACAGAAAGTCCTAAAGGTCCCTAGGAAGTCACAGAAGTGATGCGAAGTAATGCGTTCTCTTCAAGAACGTAAACTTCAATCGAGTTTTTCTCAAAATGTGTTTTTTTGCGCGCCGTGGAATGTAACTCAAAAAGTAATTGACCGATTATCTTGAAATTTTGTACACATATTCTTTAACTTATCGGCCTTTGCACAAACCTAAAATTTTGTATAAATTGTTTAAACAAATATGGGTTTTAACGAATTGTTTATAAAGACACGTGTTTTTTATTCTTTTTGTCCTCAAATTTTCAATTTTATTTTTTTTTTGCAACTTTTAGGTTCATGCAAAGCGGAATGAATTATTTTAATAAAAAAAATTTGTTTCGTTGATTTTAGTTAACTACTAGGACCAGGGCGTTCCACGGCGCAAACTCTAGTAGCCTAGTTCGAGCACCTCTAGCGCCGCCATTTTGTTTTTTCTTAATCATAAAAAAATTTTTTTGTATTCATTTGAACGTCAATATTATTATGCAATTTGTTTCATTGCACTAAATGCTCTCAATTTTTTGTAAAAAATTATTGAAAAACCAATTGTCTGGAGGAGGTTCCCCCCTTAAAGGATCATACAATGAGAGTTGGCAAATTAAGATTAAATTTAATACTTTTAAACTAAATACAAAATGTATTTCTTTTTCTCGGACAATCCAAAAATGGTTTATGCTAGCTACAAAATGAGACATGGAAATTATACTCTGCAATAGTTCCAAATGACATGAGAAAACTGCACCTATGCATCAATCGCTAGTTGAATTACTTTAGGTAAATTATTTAGTATTCTGAATTTCTCTTGAAGAAAATGTTTGTCTTAATGTCGCTTTAATATTAGTATTAGTAAATAATATTGCTTTTGTTTATCGTGCCGCTATAGGTAGATTTTGTATCGAGTTGTGATTATGCTTTTTTACCAGATCATGGAGTAACAGAGATTGAGAATAATAACTAGATAATGTAGAATATGCAATTATCTAATTTGGATGTATCTACTCTGACTTTGTATAATACTCCTATAACACTATAATGATCAATTGACTATTTCTTCAATTCTTGCTGCGGAAAAGCTACACATTTTACTTTATATGCCAGCCGGACCATTGTTGAACGATAAATTGTAGTAATTATAAATTTACAGCTAAAATAGTTTCACTTCTGTCGCGCGTAGAGGCTACACACATTGTTTTTTTTTAAAAATGAAACTCTGTTAAATGAATAAAAATGGCAGAAATAAAAACCTATGAAGATCACATCAACTTCATCGAAATCATTTGAAAAGGTATTATCCAATATATGTAGTTGGGCCAATTGTTGTATACTGTTGTATACCCTAGTATTAAGATATTCTTATGTAAATTGATTATATAATTATTGTTGCATTGTTAATTAGTATTTTAGTACAATACATTTGTACACCGAGGTGTAATTATGAAAATGAAATAAAATAAAGAGAGTTGAATTGAGTACGTAGAAGTGAAAAGGTAAAATAAAAAGGCCTTATTTGTGATAATTCTAGTATTAGTGAAACATTATAAAATATAGTTAATAATAAACATTACTGTATTAAAATCGGTATTAAATATAACAGTTCTAAACCTACAGTACAAACAAATTTAATAATAAATAAAACTTGATAACAATCTATATATAAATTTATTCTATTGAACATCGAATCCTACAACAAAATTTGGTGGCAACGGAAGAATGATGATCCGTCGGTTGTTTACATAGGTACTTAAAATCATCCGATATCATCTTGGTAAAAAAGCCGTTGCAGCACTCCGTTTAATAGAATAATCGGGCTAAAATAAATACAAAAAAAATCTAACATAAAATCAAAAGATTTTTTATTTTTAAATCTCAACATTTATGAAAAGTATAATAAAATTCAGACAATTTACAATTGTTCATTCTTCATTTTTCAAGTTGCCACAAACGTTATTATCAGGAAACAATTTTCAATTGTTCATTCATCAAAATCAATATAAATATATTGGTTATTATCATTAACACCATTGAAGACAGGATCAACTGTAAAAACATAAAATACTGCGTGGCGAAGTTGGAATTATCATACTACGTAATTACAACAACAAGATCAACATGAAATGGAATTTATATCTTCACAACAGTTATTACAAACATAAGCCTTTTTTTGTACAAATCAAATTCTAAATTTAACTTTAATTTTATCTAAAATTTAAATAAGTTAATTTATATTTTCGTATTCAAATTATATTTTGCGTTGGTTATTTAATAATTTAATTCATTCTCATTCAAGTAATTTTACAATATTTTACCATAGGCTAAAGTAATACATATGTATTATAAAGACGTCTTAATACGAATAAAAAAAAGATACAATGATCGGTTGCCAATCCATATCATAACGGGTGCCAATAAGTGGTAACCTTTAGTGGAAATAACAAAAAAAAAAGCGAAATGGAAAACAAAAGATGACTTGTGTGTACTTTGTATACCAGAAGCAAAAGCTAAATTCAATCATAAAATAAACTGAAAGAGAAAAAATGCGTACGTTTTGCGTTACAGCCATACCAATTTTGGGACAAATTTTTTATTCGTATTAAGATGTCTCTATAATATTACTTTAGTCTATGATTATACCTTTAACTGTACATTTGCATTCTAAGCAACTGGATAGAAATTAATGAATAATTATAGAACGTTACGAAATATAACGATTAGCATTTCAGAAGGAGATATTAAAGGAGGTCCTAAATCAAACGTAAATAGTAAAATTGTATTTAGTGAAGAAAAAGCTCTTCTATCTGATTACGATTTAAAATTTCCGTTAATATTCAATAAACATTTATTTCTAAACGATTTCGAAAGTCCAATAGCACTTTGTAATCCAACCATGACATTTAATTTCGACAGAGCAATCAAATAAATACCGGAATTTGATGGAACTCCTGATAGTTTACCTAGATTTTTTACAGTGTTAATAAAGATCGTGCAATGTTTCTAGAATTAGTTTAAATTAAATTAATAGAAAAATTTTCAAATGTTAGAGCATTGGAAAATATTCAAGTGGCTTAGGTTCAGGCTTGTCAGCAAATTGACGAAAGTGTGACAGATTTGGCGTTCGAATCGAGAACCTCCTTGCGGAATTAAATAAACCATGTGCTTCTGCTACTTCCGATGTTAACATTCTTGATACAAATATTAAAATTATCAATTCTAGAACAGCCTTACATGCTTTTGAACATGGTTTCAAAGACCCATTGAAAATTTTAATGAAAGCAAGTAGATTTACAAAATTGAACGATGCAATTCCTAAAGGTATCGAGGAGGAGAATTTAATTCAATCTAATAAACCTAAACCTATTAAATTTCAAACTTCTACTGTTCAATAATCTGTTAAGTGCTAGATTTGTTTCAAAACTGGACATACCGCGCCTAAATGCTTTAATCGTAATTATAATATTGAACAATTTATTCCATCTTGGAATAAAGCCTCGAATTTTAATTCAAGTTACAGTAACAATCGACAAGGTGGCTTGGCGTCTATTGGAAGGGGTTCTGTAACCTTCCAGTAGGCGCAAGTGTACGTACTGCCTCCTCGTGGCAACCACCGGTAACTGTAACCATTAGGCTGAATATAGACTTTTGTGACAGGCTAAAGTACGGCGCTAAAGGAGAAAACCTTGACAAAAATCCCTAATCTAAGGTGGATCAGCATATGCCGATGGATGAATGGCTGATAGGTTAATCAGTCTATATATGCGGACTCTGGATACCAGGCACTCTCCAGTTTTATTTAGCCTTCCTGTAGTAAACCTGGGTGACCTACAGGCGACTTTTTTTTATTCCCGGCAACTCGCAAGAGTCAAATCAAAACGGTAGACGAGGCACGGGAATGAATACACGGCAGTGGGTCTGCCCTCTCAAAGTCCTTGAGTCCCAATGCTACCGCTTTTCCAGCAGAAGTAAATGTTATTACATCTAGGAGGGAGAGCAATGAGCCCAGATAGTATGTGTCACGTACCGGTCGGCAGTATTATCAGGTTCATTAAGAGCCTGAATATTGGCTGGACGGATAATTAAAACATCTAGGAGGGAGGGCAATGAGCCCAGATAGTATGTATCACGTACCGTTAGGCAGTATTATCAGGTTCATTAGGAGCCTGAATATTGACTGGACGGATAATTAAGTAGGGCTTATGCACAAAAGATCTTTTAGGTCGCAGTGCGGGGTGGCTTGAGCCCCCACATGGCCCTCAAGTAATAATAAATAAATAAATAACAATCGACAAATTCCTACAAGATCTTTATCGCAAACTCAAAATCAAACTAGTACAAATCGAAGCATCAACCAAATATCTTATCCTTGTGCTTATTATAAAAAGTCTGGATACCATATAAGAGTTGGCAAACCCGTGAGAAATCCAACCAAATGAGACAGCAATTCAGAAATAACCAACCAACAACATCATCAACACAATCTGCGTAAAACATAAACAAACTTCACCCATGGATGTAGCGGTGAAAGCTCAAAACATTAATACTATTCATAATTATAACGAGAATAACATAATGGTCTTGTCAGAACATTTCAAAACCAATAAATCATTTGGTTTTTCAATAAATTTGCATAACGATAATCTGAAATTTATAAAACTTATTTTAGACATTTTATATATCATCTCAATTTTTCTTAGTCGATACTCGGGCCGACATTAGTGTCATCAAGAAAGAATAAATTAAACCTGACACCTCATGTTATCCCAACTTAAAATTAAAAATATATGGCATAACTGCAGAATCGATTGATACTCTAGCTACAGTGATTGCAAATACGTGGCAGGCGTGCCAAATTTGGCACATTTAAAAGTAGTCAAAAATCGAATTAATTTTTACAAAAAATGAAAACGGTTTTAGAATTTTGATAAAGCCTAACTATTGAAATGCTGGAGAAATAGGAAACACGAAATCAATTTGGCCTTGCAACCACCTTTGGAATGAATGTCAAGTATTTTCGACAAATACGGAAAGTTCGAAAGTAAATTACTAGGTGATAAATATTTGTAACATTCCAAACGATTTTTGTTATATACATACCTATATATACTCTATATGTTTAAAATGGGCAAGTTTAGCGATGTTTTATTCGTAGGCTTCTAAATTTAGTTCAGGGTTTGTTTAGTAAAGAAGAGAATTACGAGAATTAAGAATCACTTTTGCGTTAGTATTAGTTTGCGAAAAGGGGCATCCATTGGAGATTGTCACTCTTCTAGAATGAAAAATTTTGTGAAATCTAAAATTCAGAATCGTTTTACTTCCTCAATTAAAATTTTTTTAAGAAGAAGAATTTTAGCACGCCATTTGATAGCCGCTCCGGTGGCACAATGGTTAGCATGCTTGCTTTAAGCTCCGGAGATCCCGGGTTCGACTCCCGGCGGGTGATGAAAAAAAATCACGGCTGGTTAATATAAGATTAATGAATTAATCACTCATTATCCGTTGATAAAAAGATTACGTAACTTCATCATGAAGCGGCCAAATCCCTCTATGGGATGTAGCGCCAGCGAAGAAAAGAAAAAAAAAACTTGATAACAGTTGAATTGTATAAATAAAAGAGTTTTATTCCCCTTGTGGGCTAGTATTTTTACAGATGAACATTAGAAAAGAATAGAACGGCCTAAGGCAATTGTCTCGGGATAAATTATTGGTACCGATTCCGGGATAATAAAATGCGTCTTAAGCTATTTTATTCGCCCTCCTCCTATTTAATTTTGCATTGAACAAATTAAAATAGAACTCTGGTGTATTATGGACGAGATTCTGACCGGTCCTTAATATTATATTTAAAATAATATATTTGACGGATTTGGTTTCGTACGCAGAAAAATCAGTTATTTAAAAAAATAACTATATTGGCACGCTAATAATCAACTACTTGCGAACAATGCGGCTAGCAGTTTGCACTTCAGAAATTAACATTCCAAATAATAACAAAATTTTACATAATTTTAACATAGTTCCATCCCTATAAATTGTGCAGGAATCATTAGAAATGATTTTCTACGGCATAATAAATGTAATATTAATTATTCCCGTAATTTAATTACTTACACTTCAGAAGGCAAGGGATATATCAATTTTAATATTTCTTCCAACAATCCTTTAATCGATATACCAAGTCGTTCAGAAAGGATCATTAATATTAGATTTAAATCAAAGATTGATAATGTCTACTTATATCCTTCTCAGATGATAAAGCCGGGCGTGTACATGCCAACCGCCATTATTCAAATAATTAGCTCATTCGCATCAGTAAGTGTGATAAACACAAATGATTACCCCGTAGAATTAGACGACTTATACATAGAACCCGAAAGTTTAGATAATAATCAAAGCACTTAAACCATTGGTCAAATACTTGACAAGACAGATTACATAATTGAGAAAGTCAAGTAGATACAAACCACATGAACATAGATGACAACTCCTCTATAATTAAGTTATGTCGACAGTTTGATGATATATTTTATCTACCAGGCGATCACCGATAATGTCAAACTCTATCGTCTTCCTTACTCTGTAGTGTTACGTTGATTATGTTATGTTAATGGACAGCACAGGTGGTCATCGTCTGTGGCAATTGTATGTGGTCACTTAAAATGGTCCATTTACCTGATACATCCAAAACAATATTTTGTTTTATTTGTTTCTTCCACCCCTCAATATTTAATATTTTTATTTTTTTTGGTTGTCAGTTGCAGTTCGATCGCGAGTGATTAACCATATAAATAAAACCATAAAATAATAAAACAAAATATTTATCAAAATATAAAAGTAATGATTTTTTTTGTTGTGTACAAGTGGAAAAAATGGATAAATAAATAAAAATTGTTCCCAATTATTCCAGATTGGTTATTTGTGGAATCGATTGGCGAGAAATGAACAAGAAGCCACCAAATTGATCTTTCTTTGTTTTAATTTTAATTTTTTTGTTGCGTGGTGAGCATAATAATTTTTTTATAATCGACATTTTCTTAGTTATCCGCCATAATTGTGATTTCTAAATAATTTTGTTTTTGTTGTTGTGTTAATCACATATATAGATTGGGCACTAAATTGGATAAATTATTGGATACATTCGCCATTTCATCTTTTGGTTACTGCAAAAATCGCATTGAACTCTGAAAGGGAATAAAAATGTGGAATAAATATGTACCATAGACCGTTTCATTCATACGCAAATTCATGAATGGGAAACAAATATTTGTGCGGTCAATTAAAATCATATCAATAGCTGTGTTCAATCACGCTTTAATTATTTTCGAATTTTTTTTTTTTTTTGAATTATAATTAAAAATTCTTATTTTATTTTGAATTTCTTAAACTTATATACATAAGAATACTTATATTTAACTTTAGTTTGTAGTGTTTAATATTAGTTTTTTTTAAATGAGATATTGAAAATAGTGATCTCAATTTTTGTTGATAAAGTAAAGTAATTGGATAATTTGTTTTCAGTAAAATCATTTACTTTAATTCGTTTCTTAAGTATTATACATATACATAATTAAGTCGGGCAAATTTAATTTTTTTTTGGTGCGTCGAACATATTAGCGGTATTTTTTTTACAGCTTCATTCATCAGTCTCTGGAAGGCCTTGCGGAGGATAATGATTGTAAGTGTTTAAATATTTTCTTTTATTTACTGCTAATTTAAATTGGGAAAGAAATTAAATTTGGTTCCGTAATTTAATTTTTACTTTTTATATAAATAAATAATATAACTGATAAATTTTGAAATGAAAATAATGGATTAATTAATTGTGATAAGGGTTGTTGTGAAGTGTGTGTAATGGATGCTGCAATAATCAATTTTGATGGGAATCTTTTTCTTTTCCGTACGTCGATTTCTTAGGTTGAACATTTTTTTTTGTTATTTATGCTGATCAATGCGAGCCCCCCTCCTGGTGAGCTAGCCCGGTGCAAGACGTACAACCCGATCAGCATGTGTTCACCACAACTCGACAAAATCGGAAATTAATTCACAAGTAGAGAAAATGCTTGAAGACGGCATTATTGAAAATAGTAATAGCCCATTCAATTCTCTGTTACTGACCATTCCTAAAAAGTCACACGACGAATCAAAACTTGAATTGTTGTTAATTTTTGTCGCCTGAATGATTTAACCATAAATGGCAAACGCAGTTTATTTTACGACATTGGTCATGGCAGATGGTTATCATCAAATTCCAGTATGTAAAGAAGATAGCATTAAAACAGCTCTTAGCACTCAATTGGAGCACTACCATTTTACTCGCATGCTTTTTGGTGTCAAGAGGGTGTACCCGCGACGTTTCAACGGATCATGAATGATCATCCGTTCTTACTGGTTTGAATGGATTGAAGTGCTTTATTGATTTAGACAATATTGTGGTTTATGGTTACAGTCTTCTTGACCACAACTGAAAGCTAATCGATGTATTTGAATAGTAACGTAAGTTTAACCTAATGTTGCAACCAAAAAATTGCTATTTTGTTAGGAAAGAGATATGGTATTTGGGCCATATAATCACTAATCATGGAATCAAACCTCACTCGCCGAAAATTGAAGATATTCAAAAATTTTCCACGCTTAAAAATCAAAAAGATCTAAAATCATTCATGGGATTAACTGGTTACTATAGGCGATTCATTAACAAATTTTCGCAAATGGCCCAGCCAATAAATGAATTATTAAAGAAAAATGTACGATTCAATTGAGATGGCTTTTGTGAAGAAAGTTTTCACAAACTTAAGGAAATGTTAATCAATCTCCCAATATTATAATACCCTAATTTTCAGAAGCCATTTTATGTATAGAATAAAAATGGAGAGCATCCATGTTATTTTCTTGTGCCGTGGCTTTTATTACAATGAAAACTAATAATTCACAATCAAAAAACTTTTTCACGATTTTTTATTAAAATTTAACAAATAAAAAGTAATTAAAATACGAAAAAATATAAATTGTTGTTAAAATACTTTTCTTTCTTAATGTAATAATCTTAATTTTAAAAATGGAAGACCGGTTTCGGATATTCATCCATCATCAGTTCCATATATTTTAACTACTAAATTTTCGACATTTTATGTAACTACGGATGTTAGTGATATAGGACACGAAGCAATTCTTTCGCAGAGGGCCTGCGATAATGACATATCTGTGGCTTAGGCAAATCGGGTACTGAATAAAGCCGAGAGAAATTATTCTACTGTGGAGAAGGAGTTACTCGCTATTGTTTTCGCTTTAAAATGTTTCCGTCCCTATCGTCTGTATGGTGTTAACTTTACAATAATCACTGATCACAAACCGCTAACATGGCTTTACAAATCAAAAAATGTATCCTCACGTTTAATGCGTTAGAGAATCGAATTAGATGAGTTCGATTTTGAAATTATTTATAAACCAGGTAAACACAACATTAATGCGCATATTTTGAGTAGAATACAATTCTGCCGATCAAACTGAATACATTAACGTTGTCACTCGTTGTCAAACTAAACCATAAGCACCACAATCGAACTCCGT
The DNA here is from genome assembly GCA_963556165.1 of Tipula helvola. Taxonomy (NCBI): domain Eukaryota; kingdom Metazoa; phylum Arthropoda; class Insecta; order Diptera; family Tipulidae; genus Tipula; species Tipula helvola. Next base: position 346,506,809 of record OY744481.1, on the reverse strand, counting down.
ACAACACTTAAATGAAACCATCACAAAAACTAATAAAAATCCATCATTAAATGAAACTTCAAATGAAAATGATGAAAATTCAATTACTTTCTTTGAAAATGAAAATCATAATGTTATTAAAGAATTTCACGACTGTCCATTAGGAGGACACCAAGGCATATAAAGGACATTTAAACGAATTAAAGTATATTATTATTATCCTAGAATGTTAACCCTAATTAAAAAGTGTATCCAAAAATGTGAATTGTGTCAAAAGAATAAAGTCTCAAAATTCCAAAAATTTTGAAATTTTTTTTTTCGACATTGTAGGTCCATTGAATATTTCTTCTAATAACAATAGATAAGTATATTCTCACAATACAGGACGACTTATCTAGATTTTGATTAACTATACCCATTGGAAATTAACTATCCGAGACCATTGCCAAAGCTATTGTCGATAACTTTATTTGTAGATTTGGAGCACCATTTTGTATTTTAAACAGATCATGGCAGTAATTTTGTAAGCGAATTATTTCAAAACGTATTAAAATTATTAAAGATAAAAAAATTGCAGTCTACTGAATATCATCCACAAACTAATTGGGCTCTAGAGAGGTTTCATGTAGAACACTCATCGAATACATAAGAAATTTTACCGATAATGATATTAATGATTGGGATAATTGGTTACAATTTGCAATCTTTACGTACAACTCCACTCCACATTCATCTACAAATTTAATGCCGTTCGAACTTACTCATGGATTTAAACCAAATAGGAAATGCGTACGAATTAGCAATAAGAACAACTTAATTGCCAACAAGGAGAAATCTAAAAGTTAAAACCATAAATCAGTTAATAATGTCGAACTTCAGTTTAGAGATAAAGTCCATTATCATATATGGAAGGGACCTTTCGAAGTAACAGAATATATTCCTAATTATGTTAATACTTCTATTCGTATAGGTAAGTTTTTTAATTAAAAATGCTTTGTTAACTTATTTTTGACTGCCTTTGTATATAAAATAATATTTCATTAATTAAGTATATAATTTCCTTAGTATAAGTATACTGTTGCTGTAAACTGACTAAACTAAATTATGCTTCATTATGCTATTAACCACCAGACGGCTAACGAAAAGTCTCCTAGCGAGGATGCTTTCGTTTTAGCTGTCATTTTTATTGAGAGAGTCCTTGGATTAAGTACTTTTCATTATCAACAATTTTAAATAGTGTCACAAGTTGGTACACCACAAGAAGGTAAGCGGTTAGTAACTACAAGAAACAACAAACAATCCATATAATGTTCGTCTTTAATTTGCTGGGCTGGCGGTATTTTTCCAACTACAGCATAAATGGTAGAAAGGTGTCGTGTTTGGCGATCTGAAATTTTGGAAATCGCATAAGAAGTGTTTTCGACGAAAATTATGATAAAGACCCATATAGATGAATGACAATCAATAGAAGTCAGAAGAATATTTGAGAAATAACTTTTATTTTAAGGAGGGAGATGTTATGAGTTTAGGATTTAAACTGAATCATTTTATATTTTGATTTGTTATAGCAATGATAAACCACCCTATGTAAATATACCAGCAGTACTAGAATAAGCTAATTACTTTATTACTGTTGGTTTATGTATTTTAATTTAACAAAAGTTTGTAATTAGGAAACAAATAAAATAAATAAAAGCCATGAGTACTGTCAAAGCAACCTTGATTATACAAGCCATAATCTAAAAAAACGAAGCTTTTATAAGGGAATTAGAAACGACGAAAAAACCAAAATTTCCATAGTAAAACACATAAAACATATGGGAAATCACTTTTTTTCCTAAGGCAAATTTGTAAATGAAAACATTGCAAATTCTTAATTATGATTTCTGAAATATTTTCATAAATGTTTGAATTTCAACATATATGAATATCGTTTAAGTAAATCGTTTTCATTTTCTTGTAATAATTGATTTATTTAAACCAAAATATAAAAAAAAGTTCATAACAACAGCATTCTGGTCAAATTAAAAAGAAAAGCTTACTACAAATCGTGTGCATTAAGTCAATATTCATTACATAGATGGCAGTGAACATTTTGAAAAATCGTACCAAAAATTGCCACCTGGGGAAGTTTCAAGTTCAAAAATTGTAGGAAAAGCAAACAAATTCTCAAAATATTAAGAACGTGTCATAATTTTGTGATTAAACAATTTTTTTCGTATTTTTCTGTATAAATCTGAGACATCTAACGTACACTAGTAAAACTAAAGATAAATTTAGCAAGTATTATTTTAATTCGTCAGAGCCAACTTTGATGTATTTTTCAAATGAAAGTTTGTAAAATATATTTTAGAAATAATTTAATTTTATTATTTTTGCAATTAATATTTACTTAATACCAATATACCCTTCCTGTATATTGCTGCTAAAGATATGCAGAACACTTTTGTATAAAAATTTTGTAATATTTTTGCTTTTTTCATTGAAAAACTTGAAGCTAAAAAACACCATTTTTACTATGGATTCCTATGGAAATCAGTGAAAAGTTATACCACTAAAAAAGCTTCAAGAAAATACGTCATAATGATTATGGCTCTATACTCTAGAAGGCTCTGGTACTGTTGTGGAGCTTGAACTAAAATATTTAAAATAAAATTAAAATAATAAAGTTATAAAAAAAAACAAATTAGTATTATTAATCCGCTCGGACGACACTGTTTAATGAAAATTCAAACATATTTTTTTTTTAATACATCGGATTTATATTAATCAGTGTCATATTTAAATTTATGTTAACATACAAGCTTATAAGCTTTCGAAAGTGAAATAATAGAAACAAAAAGCTAAAAGCAAAACAAACAAAATTATACATATGTGTACGTATATACGAGTACATAATGTTTTATAGGATCAGGCAATTTCGTCGCTAACCTCTTAAAAACAGCAAAGCCAAATACAAAAAGTAACCTCAATGGCAACATCTAATAAATGTTAACCCATAAATTTTTCATTTGAACTTGAAACCAAAACCAGAAAATCAATCTTTATAAAACTAACTCATCAATTGTCTTATATATGTACATATACGAGTGTATCGTATCAAAAAACACCAGCACAAAAACACGAATTTGTAATCTATATACGGCACAATTATTTATGTATGCGTATCAAACCGTAAACTTTTATAAAATAAAAGCGTTAAATTTGATACCCCCTCATAAATAATATTGTATTATTTATAGATAACAAATAGCATAAAAAAATATGCTTCTTGATTTTTGTTTGGTGTTCATAACCATTGTTGAAATAATTCATTAAACATAAATGATATGTTTTGATTGTCATTCAATATGGTTACATTCAATCATTTTACAATAGTCGTAAAGACAATGTATTTTGTATATGGGATACATTTGATATGTACGCAATTTTCTAGGCTCGATTGAAGCTTTTCAACACAATAAATCTGATGAAAAATGTTCTTTACTATTTAAGTAATTATGGATTGTAATACATTTGCTTCTTCTAAATGGTTTGGCGTTTCTGCACTAGAGTACCTAATTAGGTCCCAAAACTATATTGTTGGTAGATATTTCGTTTCTAAAAGTTTATAATCTTAATTAGTACACGTACACGTAAACAGTTATAGTTCTGAAGAGTTTTTTTATGCCATTGTATAATTTATTAAGACTGTAACATTTTATTTTAAGAGCTTTAAGATGGTGTTTCCACTTTGAACGCTATCGAAAATAAAAACATTAGACTATTAAGTTACAAATAATCTAGGTTCCTAAAAAACGCAAAACAGACCAGACTGCACACATATAGCGATATCAATTACTGATGATAAAATTATTCATATCTCAATTTGTTTTCAGTTTTTAATGGAACTTCCATTTGAAACACAATTTTACACTTAATATCTTTATAAATATACGAGTATCTATCTTTAAATTCCTTACATTTTATTACAAAATAAAAAATTTATATATAAAGCTTTTTCATTACAGGCGCAAGCACACACAAAATATATGAAAGCACAAAAATACAAATTGTTGTTGCTTTTTGAATGTAGAATTTTTTTTTTCTTCTATGTCAGCATGTGTTCAGAAAATAAATTATCTAGTTTTCTTCCCAATCTTTCCCGCCAACCGTGTTCTCTTCTTCAAGCAACGAATAATATAATATTTTGTCTATATTTGTATACTATAAATACACAGCCAGATACAAGAAAGGAAAATAAAAAGCACACAAACACACACAACGACCAGAAGAAAATATATTTCGTTTTTCAAAAACATTATCATCTTTAATATAAAATCTTGCTTTTATAAGCTTTTGTTTGGGGATGTGAGCAACAACATCGAATTTTTTTTTTTTTTCAACAACAAACAACTTGAGCCACCAGAAGTAGCAGCAACAAAATAAAATAGAAAATCTAGCGTACAAGGGGAAGATACTGTTTCGACTGTAATTTATATTAAATTTTCCGTTTTTTTTCGCTGTATTTTTAACGCCAATTTTTCTCCATAGTGCGGAATCTGTTAAAAAGAAACTACAACTGACTCAATCATACTTGTTGTGTTTTATGTTTGTACAGTCATAATTTGTTTAATTTTTGGTGCTTGCTGTTTCTTAAAATAAATTTAAAAAAATCTAATTTGGGTCAGACGTTCTTTAAATTGTTTGCAAGTTTTTCGTTTTGCATTTCCATTCAATGCTCTAGCGAAAACATGAAATATTTGCAATGTTCAAAAAGAAAATATGGGGTCTCCTATTATCGTTCATTGTATTGTTGTTTAATTTTACATCGCCTGTATCGAATACAATATTATTTTAATATTCCGTTCTTGGGGCGAACACAAGCAACGCAGATCGAACGCTCGGTTCGCTTTAGCTTCGTAGAAACACATCGAATAAAAAAAATTAATTAGCACTACGGTATACGTTGGTTGGTTCAAATTCAGCGAACGACATATCATAATAGGTATATGCGGCTTAAACAAATTTCACGCTCACTCTCAGTCGATGCAAACCTTAGGCAAGACAATCAAATATGGGATGCAAATTATCTGAAATATATCAGTGAAGCAAATTAACAACGGTGAAATTAACTCCCATGGGCCTTGTTCCCTTTTCTTTAGGATTTTAAAGTCTACCGTGGAATGAAAATAAGGCCCGTGGCCGTTAGAAATACTTGTAAAATTAACTGTATCTACTTTTATTAATGGTGCGGATTTTATATTGTTTTTCCCAATTGACATTAAAACCCACAATAAAAAGACATTAGACCTTGAACTTTAATTTGATTTTAATAAAGAAATAACGTCCACGAATATTAATTCCTAAAAAAAAGTAAGGACAGTGGGCGTTAGTTCACTACATCATCGTGTCGTATCTAGATATGTATTTCCATAGTAAAGGGATACGGTATCTGACTGCAAACTTTTTCTATATCATAAGGAGTTTTCCCTAGCTCTACTATTGCTTCGGTGGTCGATGTATAGGAGCTACTTCTTGTGGATGATTCATCGAACTGAATAAAATTTAGCTGAAGCCATTTCAAAGAAATCGGAACATTTTTCTGATTTGTAAATAGTTCATTAGCGAAACAATATCGTCTGTTCTTCGTTGAAAAGTACGTTGTTTTAAATCGTATAACATTTCATTACAAATGTCCGTTTGTATTTATTTGGGAGGAAAATTTCAAGCTCAAATCGAGTAGAAATAAACGAGTCCAGTAACATTCTTGGTTATTGTTTGAAAATATAACGTCACCTGGAGTCTCCAATGTTGATGTGCTGGGTGTATTTATTTAATGCAATAAAAATCTATCCAAGCTTTGCTGACTAGTTAAATTGTTTCCAGACTCTAAAAACGATTAAATTTAATGCAGTTTTTACTGTTTGCGCGTTTCTTTCAACCACCTATCTAACTATCAAGAAGTCAATTCTTTAAAGCGGATATTTTGTTTTAGGCCATACCGTAGATATTTTTTTCTTTCCCACATTACGACATTGCTCACAAATAATAAAGTTTTCTACAAAATATTCGATGTCCTTATCAATTTTGTACTATCACACATTTTATCGGCCGTCACTTGAGGTAAAGAAAAATAACTTACTGGGAAACAAAAATCAAGCAATTAACCCATTACCGCCTGCCGTACTCGTTTGAGTACACCACATTATAACGTAAATTCTTCGAATCTAACGGATTTAAAATATTTCGTTTGTCGATTATTTCTCGTTGATTTAGAAATCGTTACATTGAAATCCAAAAAATATTTTCATTTGACCAACAATGATCAAAACAACGGATGCTCAAAGTCAAACCGCTTATAAATATACTTATAAGGAAACAGTTTTCCCAGTGGGTTTTTTGCACAAGGATCTTTCAACTAACAAATCCCAGCGGAAAGCCAGTGTGAAATTCGGGTACAACAAATTTGATCATAAGCAGTTCGAGTGGATATTGTTATGCTTTCGACATTTATTGTGGAAAACCAGCAGACGAATAAGGGTTAAGGAGTAAGGACGCCTATTTTCTCGGGCAAAAAAATAGTTTTTCTTTGAAATTTTTGTTTTATTTATGTTCTCTACTTATTATCGCCCTGTGATTGCAGTTTGAAAGTTTTTTACGGGTAGTTATTTTTAGCGCGTTAAAGGGTTAAGTTGTATTGCTTTTTATTTTCATAATATTAATTTAATTTAATCATCTGATGTTCTATTAATATTAAAGCAAAATTTCCAATTCGTTCCTATAACATCGTTGATCTTAGATAATTTTTAATAATTTTTAACTTTGAGAACGATATTTCTCCGGACGTAACGGACACTGGTTATGTTAATAAGATGCGTAAAACGATGCACAAATTTGGGACCGTATATTGTTGACTGTATATTGTTTTCCAATATAAAATTAAGAATATCTTCAGGTTCCACTTTTCCAAAGAGTATACCTGTACAATTTTAATTTTCGTCAAACAACAATAATATGTCAAATTCATTTCTTTTGTTTATCTGCGAAAGTTTGAAATGTAAATCTTTACAGTTTTGCACTAACAACGACTCAACTAATTGTTCTTCAATATTGTAAATGAATCCAAACATATCATTATATCCCTCGAATCTTTCTGAAATAAATGTTAATGCTTAAGGAGATGGTTCATCTATGCTTTCATAATTGAAATTTCAGGTTTTCCGGCTTGTTCATTTGTCATTAATAGTACACTGAAAAAAAAAGCTTTGCGTTATTTACTATTTCGGCTGAGTAAAACGAAATTTTTAAGTATCACAAATCAATTTTACAGTACACAGTGCAGTGTAAAAATTTGCAGAGTATTATTTACAATTCATTATTGATCATAAAAAACTATGCCGAGTAATTTTATAAATGATTTGAAATATTGGTATTACAATATAGCTTAGTAAATTTCAATAAACTGAATGTTAATACAACATGCTGCAACTTAGTTTTTTGTAGATCACATACAAATATCGCAGGTGTTAAATTTCTTTTGAAACAAAATTAACAAAACTTATGTTAAATTTAAAATGCTTTTTATTATATGCTCTGAGCAGTGTAAAATATATTTTGGTAGAGTGTATTTAATACTATAAGTACATGAAAGTACTGCAGGTAAGTACAATAATAAATTGTTGTTGGTAATACACTTATTAGGATTAGTAAGCAAGTGCAATATTTACATATTTACACGTTATATTTCAATAAATGAAATGTAGGGCGAGTTTAATTTTAGTTTTTGTACATAGTAAATTACTAAGGATTTTTTAAACTTGTAAATGCTTGTTAAGCCTTACGCTGGGCTGTGTGAACTATTATTGGCAGTAAGAGCATCAGATTTTTTATATTAATAAATCAGCCAATCATACTACGTAAATTATATGACAATCTTGTGAAGACTTGCATGATTTAGTATTTTGGGTGTCCAAATAATTAAAAATTAATCGGTATCATTCTGTTTGTGAACTTAAATCGTACGGTGATAGTTTATACAATATAAAATAAAAAGATTAATTTAATAAAATATTTTACGATTGCCTACAACACGATAGGAAGTTGTATAATTGTTGTACTATTCTACTTAGTTTTTCTCAATTCAAAGGTAAGTTCGATTTTAATAATATTTAACAACAATTAATAAATGAATGATTAATAAAAGTGACCATTATTATCTTATGTGCATATTGTTCTCGTCTTTTTCATTTTTATTTGTTTCAAGTTTTGCCAAGTTCTGCCGATGAAGCACATACCTATATCATTTCGACTATCTAGTAACATAGTGAAATTATAAATAATCGAAATGGTGTGGAAATATTTGAATTTTAAAATGAAAATTATTCAGATTTATTATAGTTTTTCAACACATTTACTTGAATCAAAGCGACTCATTTATGAGGACGTTATGTAGCTTTGAAGAATATTTAACAGCAATGTTCAACACCTGATTAAAGCAGCTTGAGGGAAAGATCCAATTGGAAAACCTATGATTGAAAAATCTACAATTTATAGGTAAATTAAATATTTTTGACTCAATTTAATTTAAATTACAAAAAGTGCTTATGTGAGTCTAATAAACAATTATTTTTTTAACTTTTTTAGCACAGAACCATTACTTTTGATTTTCATCTTTCCAAACTCGGTGAAACAATTAAACAATTCAGCAGATTCCCGATATAGCATTAAGGGTAGCTTTGTCTGGCTTACAGAAGTAGATGCAGTGACCGCAACAATATATAAAATATAGTATTTAATTAATATTGTGTCAGCCGATGTATATATTTATAGAATTAAATTAAAATTACTTTATTATATCTTCAAAATGTGTGAATAGTTTTATTTCAAGTGTATCTATGTGTAAATATATGGATGATTATGTTAATATGAATGTTAGAACACCTCAACAATGTAAATATATTATGCGATATATATATATATATATATATATATATATATATATATATATATATATATATATATATATATATATATATATATATATATTTAAATATATAGCAATGCTAATATTACTATTGCTTAGTACGAATTGCATAAGCTTAGTAAATTTCTCATAGTGAATATTACTCATCATTTATTTAACTTCACCGTGCTCGAAATTTTCGAATGAATTGCTTTCTAATTATCACCAAGCGCGTACTAAATTGTTCATAATTTACGTAAACTGCAATAGTAAAATTTACTAAGCAGTGCAAATTGTTCACGTAACTCTTACTAAGCCCCATTTTGTATTTGCTAATGCTCAGCACAAATGCATAGTAAATATCATTTTTTTTAGCAAATGTGAAAAATTAAAAATATATGGAAGTTACAAAGCGCAATGTAATATTTGATAAACTATATCTTCAGTATTTGAAAAGCGCTTAGGTGGCGCAAAACTTACCGTTTTTTTATCAATATTTACCACGCTTTTTTCTAAATATCGCAAATCTTTTTTTTCAGTGTAGGAAAAGCAGGGTTCACGTTCAATTCGTTATAGCTAAACAAAAGCGTTCAAGTTCTTTA